>CAOKZL010000387.1:430000-701803 GCA_948472985.1 Iguana delicatissima
GACTTACTCCTAACATATCTGCTGAAGCTGCTCTCAGAAAGCTTTGGCACCAAGCACGCAAACTTCAAATAATTTTATACACCAGATTTGTAGAAATATCTGATCCAATGAGCAACTCAGCCATGTTCAACAACCCTGATTTTCAAGGTGTAAATTAAAACACAATTCATTACAACAACACAGAACATGTCAAGTGTGTGCTTAGGTAGCTATTTCCATTCTAACATTAAATCTCAACGGAATCTGTTTTTTCTGGGACAACAACTGAAGCCCTTGCACCTTCTGCTTTCTGGACCACTGTTTGCTGCTGCAATCTTTTCAGCAGACTGAATAAACTCTGTTCCAAAAATGTGTTCCTGTGCTAAGATTAGACCATTAACCTCAAATAAGCGGCAAAGAAAAGACACACCCAGCTCTAAATGTAGCTAGAATTGTAGAAAACACACAGTACAAATCCTACCCTCCTGTGAACTCAGAATTCCCACTGAGTTGAATGGGGCTTACACTCAGGATCACAACCCTCATTTCAAAAGGCAACTTTGCACACTGTGTGTAAATACTTCTGTTAACCATCAATGACTTGTTGAATGTGCTTTCTGCCTAAAGGTGCCCACAACTGCTGTATCACTTCCACCACAAAGCCAATTCTAAAATTTTGGGGCGGCAGGAATAAGCAGCACAGGATGAAGCCAACCTTTCTTTTAAAGCAGAAGAAAAGGATCAGTTAAAACTAGCAAGGCTACAGAAGAAAGACATACTGTATAAACTCTCATTAGGCAAGAGAGCAGAGTATAAAGACTCAATTGCAGGCCAAGAAATCTGATAAACCCAATCTTTATAAACCGATTACTAGGAGGGAAAAAACAAAACAAAACACAACAAATAAATCACTGCATAAACCCCCAACGGGAAATTATTTGGCTTTTTATTTGCAGGAAATTATACCTTGTAGTATTTTGCAACAGCTGCGGCTAAATCAAGAATCATAGGAAACACAAAGATTTCGTGAGTATTTAATCATTTTACCTAATCTCAGTTTGACAGTATCTCTCTCTTTCTTTCTCCTTCTCTTTCACTTACAGGTTGTACGCAATTTTAGAGCATATAAAAGTTTCCAAAATATAAATCAAATAAGAAGCGAAGGTGTCCTGATTGAGGGTTTGGGCAGGTTCTGTGTATACCAATATTATTACAACATACTCAATCCTGTTAACACTTTGACAAAACATGGCCTCCGGGCAACAGTCACAGTTATTGTTCAAACACATAGGAGAGTTATATACATGTAACAAAGCGGAGTAGGGGAAGAAGATGAACACTCTTGAGAGCATTTCTCTAGTTGCCTGTTTTCCCACCCCCATAACAATGAAATAGCAAAAGGAAAAGTAGTTTGCATTGTTCAGTTAATTTCAAGAAACCAATGGTCAACACAGCTGAGCCCAGCTTTGTGTTTTGAAGCAACCTGTATTGTCCAGTTGGTAACAGATGTGAAAAAAATAATAATCCTGAGATAAAATTATTTTCTTGCTTTTGGAAGACAGGCCCATATAAAAATTGATTTGCAAACTAACACCCTCCTGCGGGTGAGGTGGGGATGTGGCTTGATTTTGGGGCTGGCAAATGAAAGTTGTTTTGATCTAACAGAAAGCAACAGAGAACAGAAACTCCTAGCAGATTCCTCAAAGTAGGAAAAGGAAAAATTAGATGTTTCTTCACACAAGTTAACAGTAAAGAAAAGATATTCCTTTCTTTTCAAGTAAGCTTAAAGGCCACATAATTATTTCCTTTAACATCCTTGAGGAGAAGAATTTGGCCCCATGAAACAAAAAGAAAATGATAAGTGTATTACTGAAATTTCAAACGAAATGGCAACATTGAGGGTGTGTTTCTAATTTTAGTCAATAGGCTGGAAGGTTATCCACACATTCAAAGTCTCAAGAAGGTGACCCATTTTTTTTTCTCATTTCCCCAGAACTGGAGAATCTAGAGAAAGCGTTTAAAGAAAAAGAAACTTTCAAAAGTTTGGGAGAAAAATGAACTGCCCCAAAGGAAATGCATCTGCTGGTTGGATGTATTATATAAATCATCTCCCTTTTTTTTAAAAAAAATGAACATTTCTTATTTTGTAAAACTTTTTGAGCATCACAAAAACTCATTTGGGCAGCACATTTACAATGGAAAAAAAGTTTAAAGCAGGAGAATGGGGAGGTTCTATCAAGCTGGCATGAAAAGGCCAAATCAAAGGCTTTCCCTGCCCTTAAACTTACCTTACCAGCTCCCACCAAGTTGGGAGAGGTAGGGGCTTGTTTGCTGGTTGCCATTTTGTGGGCTAAGCTGGAGGGGGGGTTCAATGGGGACTGTAAGAGAGGCAGGGCTTCTCCTGGGGACCCTGGCCAACTGACCTCTCCTTCCAGGCCAAATCCCCCAGCGTGGCCACAGATCTGGGCAACCTGCCGCTCATTTGTGTACAGGAGGAAAACTTACTGAAAGGAAAAGCTGGGTCTTTTTCCTTGTAGAGGGGAAAGGAATTTTATGGAAACCTAACCTATTTATTTTTCAGCCTAAGCTTCCAGGGGCTTTCTAGTCCCTCTTCCTTCAGAAGTCTGGGAAGGGGCTGGACTCAGAGACCTGCATAATAAAATAAAAAGGCTAGTCTTAAATGGGTCTCCCTCTCTTTTTTTTGCCTTCCCTTTTTAATCCTGAAATATTTCAATATGCTGCCTTTAAAATTACCTCCAAATGAAGGCACTGACTCACACCAGCCTTGTAGTCTCTTTTGGGGGGGCTTTCTCATTAGCCACAGTTATTAGCAAGGGGATTTTAGACCCATCTCTCAGACCTAGCTTTTGGCCTAAGAGGACTGCCATTGTTATGCGCCTCCGGACAAGAGAATGGCTGGGAAGACACTCCTTCATCTCCAGGCAAATTGACTCTGCTTGGCCTCCGTTGGCTAGCTCGCCCCCAAGCCCCCCACCCCCCAAAAGGGAAAAAAAAGTTCAGGCGGCAGAGTCCTTCAGCCGCCTTCGCAGGACGCGAAACGAGTTTTCCCCCCACGTTAAGCGTTCGGTCCTCTCGCCCGGACGCAACGCAAACGAGGTTGCGCTCCGTGGAGAAAAAGAGCCCCCTAAAAAAGCCAAACAGATCTTTAAATAAATAATGAATGAAAAGAAAAGAAAAGAGAAAAGAGAAAAGAGAAAAGAGAAGAAGCAGAAGAAGGAGAGAAAGGGGTTCTCAATTCCGACCCATGCTTTCAGAACTTCGTGGGAGAAGCAGCACAATGTTTGTCCGTGGGGATCTCCTCCCCAGAAGGTGTCCAACCAGGTCCACAAGCATCCTTTCCTTCTCTCTCTCTCTTTCTCTCTCTTCCCCCCACCCCTCCATCCTCTCTCATCCACCTTCGGTTTGCTTCTGAGACGGGACTGAGGATCCGTGGGACCGCCGAAGTCCGACGATGTCTCTGCTTCTCTCTCTCTCGCCTTCCCCAAATCTTCCTTCCTTGCTAATAACAACAGGAAGGGGGAAAAAACCCCACCCGCTTTCATCTGTCACCAAACTCCCTCCGATCCCACCGCCCAAAATATACCACTCTCCCCAAAAAACTTTGTAGCTGGATAAGACGCTTGTCTTCTTTTTCTTTCTGGAAGGAAAAGCGGCGCGCTGCTCAGTTCCCGCGCGTAAAAATTGTCGCGCGTGGTGGGAAGACGGATCTTGCTGTTCCATTGAGGTCTTGGGGACCACCACAAGCACCTTTCCCCCCAGTCTACGGAAGGCCCCCTCCCCTCATTCAGGAATAGGCCTCTTCACTCATCTCCACCTCCCCCCACCAGCCGCCTTGGTTGCTACTTTTTCACTCATGTGTTAATCCTGTTTCACAAGCACAGGTATCCACAAAGCGGGCTGTCCCTCTCTGCAACTCTCCCCCCGATCTCGACCCCCAGTGCGTCCAGCCCCGTCGAAGAGGCAGGCCGTCCCTACCCACCCACCCACCCGGCCGTCACTCGGGAGGTTTCAGTTTCCCACGATCGCCCCCAGATCCGGAGCCGCGCGCTTCGCCCGTCTGCAAAGCCAAACCCCCCAGGCCAACTCGAGCGGAGACCGAGGATCGGAAATCCTCCCGCGGAGCCGGAGGAGGAGAAGGGAAGCCCGGCGGCGGCGGCCCGAGGGCGAAAGAGGCCAGGTAAAGAGCGAGAGACTGAGATCGGAGCCGAAATCGGAGTCACTCCGCCGGGCCAGGAAAGGGGAACGCTTTACTTACCCATCGGAGCCAGCCGGAAGACCCACGAGCCGCTCCCCCTTCCCCACGAGCCGGAAAAAGCGATGGATCTCCCCCCTCCTCTTTCTTCTCCCTCCCTCCCTCCTTCTTTCTTTCTTTTGCTTTTTCAAACCCGCTTCTAAAATTTAAGAGCAAGATCGGGGAGAAGGAGAGAAAAGTTGGGGCGCAGCTTTTGCAGCCAGGACTTCAGGCAGGGAAGAGATCTCGCGAAAGGAGAAGGAAGAGGAAGAAAGTAACTTGAAGGGGAGTTTTTGGAAAGGGGGGCACAGAGATCTAGTTTGCTCCGGAGGAGTCAGGCTGGCAGAGCTGAAAAAAAAAAGAATCAGAGAAAGAGATAGAGATGGGGAGCCAGGGGAAAGCGGGGGGTCCTGCACGTTTACACACAGACCCACAGACACAAAACCCACCAAGTTTCTGCCGATCGTGCGAGCGCCGCTTCTCTCGCGTGTGTGCGTGGACGAGAGTGAAGGGAGGGGGCGCGGTTAAGGGCGAGAGATCCGGTCTCCGCTCGCCAGATCGAAAAGGATCCAGCGAGAGAAAGATTCGCAAAAGCGGGGGGAGGACTCCAGATCCGGAGCGAAGAGGGAGGAGGGGAGAGAGAGAGAGGAAAAAAAGAGAGAGAGGGAGAAAAAAAGGAGAGGGGGAGAGAGAAACCAATAAGGGGAAAGAAACCAATAAGAACCACCCAGAAATCGAACCATCCAAGCCCAAACTCCAGCTGATCAACTTTACACCTCCCCCCCATGCAAAAAAAAAAAGGCAATAATTCTCTCTCTGCGCTTTCTTTCTTGCTTTCTGCTCCCGCGATCTCCCTCTCTCTACTTCTCTTACCCCGAAGGTAAGTTTCTTCCATTTGCACTAGATCCGTTCCTTTTTTAAAAAAGAAAATATAGCCACGATGATAAAAAATATAAACTATGGGGAGGGGGATAGTTTGTTCCACAAAGTGTTCTGGGTCGGAAGTGCAGGAGGATCGGGAGCAGGACAGAGAAAGAGAGGGATTTTTGGAAAGAGGAGGGGGAAGGGGAAGGAGGGAAAAAAACACCCCCTTTGGAAAAAAAAAAATCAGCCAAGACGCCGGTCCCCAACAACAGCAGCATCCCCCGGGTTAAGACTCACCATTGCGCTGAGCTCTCGAGGCCAGCTCGGGGTCGGATTGGAAATGCTGCGGCTTCGCTTGTTTCCTCCGCGACATGCTGGCGCAAACATCAGCCGAGGCAGAATAAAAAATTACGAAAAAAAAATCTTCTCAAAATTACGGAAATCGAGCCTGCCCCCCCTCCTCCTCCTCCTCCTCCTCCTCTTGGCTCTTCCCCTCCCTCCTCCTCCTCCTCCTCCTGCCTGCCCGATCCTCCGCGCACCGCGCATGTGTCTTACTCTAATTGTGATGATCAATAATGCATTGCGATTAATCATCCCGGGGGGCGCTTGGAAAGGCGATTGGCACCGGCCCAGCCTCTGTTCAAACCCGTTCGCCTTAATCAATGGGGCGCGGATTGGCTGGAGGGGCTTGTCGCTCTCACCCTCCCGGCCCAATCAGGCCGGCCCGAGTGGCCAAAGTTCCACCTCCCCCACAAACACACACAGTCCCAGACTCGCCCTCCGCCTCTCGCGCACTCTCTCCGCTCAGCCGCTCTCCCCTGCGCGCTTGCCTTCCCCCGAAAAGGAGAAGAAGAAGAAGAAGAAAAAGGCAGTTTGCCTACAGTTTTTTAAACCTTCTTAGCAACCAGCTGGGACTCCAGCACGCCAGGCCTTGTTACTAGAAGAATGCGCTCCAGAAATAGGGGGAGGAAAAGACCCCCAACTTCCCACCTCTTTCCCCCTCCTCTCCCTCTACACACACACACGTAACACACTTTTGTTGCTTTGGCCCCGGCTGCTTCCCGCTAGCCTTACAAAGATCTTCGATTCCCCGACTCGTTCTTCATACTAGGAGTATGCATATTCATTTTTGTTTAATTTTGCATATTTTATTTTGCAGTTGCATTGCTGAAAGAAATCAATTTACTTTCTCCACTTCTTCTTCTTCCTCTTTGTCTTCGTCCTATTATTATTATTATTTGTCCTCCATAGTCATGATGACAACAGTGATAATATGCTGATGAGAATGCTATAATCATTATAGTAAACATGGTGAGGATGATGGGATATCGAGTGGCAGTACAGTTTTACCTTACTTTGCTCAGTGCGGTTTTACATTACTGTTACTTAAGAGGAAGGCCCGGGGTTTAGGTCGCGCTTACGCCTGTCTACTCAGAAGTAAGCTTGATATTTTTAATGTGGATTACCCAGGGGTACAGGATCGCAGCTCTGGGAGGCGGAGGCCCCCTTCCTTCCCGCTCCCCGGAGTCCAAAAGAGGCAGACTTACTCGAGAGTAAGTGGCACTGACTTGGTGTCTCCATTCAAAGGCCTCTCCCTAAACCGCAAACTCCAGCATTCTGTAGAATGTTGAAACTGGAATAATAGCGCTCTAACCGGCTTGTGCGGAAAGGGTCCAAGTCCAGGAGCGCTTACTTCGAAGCGAAGGCCGCGCTGGAGATCCGGCGGAGCTTCCGATCTTTGGGGAGGCCCTCCTTTCCTTGGCAATGAGGCCAGGCGCAAGGATGGATCGCGAAAACAGGCTCCCGGCATTATGTTCATTGTATTTTTAAAAGGGAAACATCGGTTGAAGGAGAGCACCAATTTGAAAGCTTTTGTTACTGCCCCCCCGGCTTAAATAATAACAAAAAGAAGAGCATGGCTACTTTCGCCAGATCGTTCTAAGTCGCCCCTGGGACGCTTGATGCCAACAGAACTGTCATCTCTGTGTGGGAAGTTACTTTTGCGGGACGAGAGCTCCTAGAATTCCCAGGCCGCACAGACACTTATTTGTTTACCCCGGGCGTCTCTTTCATCTAGAGTAAAGGAGAGAGATTGGAAAAGTTACTTTGTGGACTGAACGCCTTCCCTCTCCCCAAGCCAACACGGTCAGAATTTTTTGTCTATTCCGTGTCTCTGTTCCGTATGGAAGCGGTACTTTTGGACCGCAACTCTAGCACCCCCTGGCCAGCCTCAGGCTGGGGATACTGGGAGCTGCAGTCCACCAGCAACTTCCCTGAGGACCTGGAAGGCCGAGACTGGGTGCCTTTGGGTCCCCTCCCTCCCTTCCTTTTCTGGGGGTCAGATTTCTAGGACTTCTTAACAGCACCCACTTTTGCTCTCTTCCCGCCCTCCCCTGCTCTTGTCCCTTTTTCCCTCTCCATCCACCAGGGAACTCGAAGGGTGCTGAAAATACGAAGATCCCTCCCTCCTTCCCTGATTCCTTTTATTTATTGATTTTTAAGCCTCACGTCTTCCCAGGACAATTACTGCAAACTTTTCCTCCCCTCCTCTTTCCCTCCCTTTTACTGACTACCTCCCCAGCCGTCACCACCAATAAGGCAGGAGGCGGGCTCGTGGCGAGCAGCTGGAACTCCGGTTGGCTGGGCGCGACGTCAGTCTCCTTAATGAGGAGGCTGGAGGAGGGGGGAGGTTGGTGGCGGAAACGGGCCTCCCCCGGGCAGAGCGCTGGGGGAGGGGGCGGGGCCAGGGCAGGAGGGGCGGGGCCTGAGGGGAGAAAGGCGACAGGGGCATCAAGAGCCACGCTTTTCTCCCCCTGCGGGGAGCGGTGGGGGGGAGAGGACTTTTTCTCTCCCAGGAACTCAGTTTCTTTCCCTTTCTCATTTTCCCTTTTCCGATTTCCAGAACTCAGGTTGTGCTCCTTCTCATCCTTCTTGCCTATCAACTGAGGACCCCCTTTCCACCTTCCTATCAAGGGCTCCTTTCTTTTCCGCTCTGCTAGCTGGGTTTCGTCTCGTCTCCTCTTCCACTCTTTTCTCAGACAACTCAGTTCTTCTTGCCTCTTTCAATCCGGTTCCAGGATTTTTTCTCTTCTTCCTTTGGGCTTCTATCTTTCTTCTTCCCTGTTACAACTAAGTCTCTTTCTTCCTTTTCCTGTCGCCCATTTATTTCTCTTTTCTTTTCTCGCCCCTTCTTTCCTTTCCAAGCACCTTCCCTTGGCCACGTGGAGTTGCTTCTTACAGCCTTAGGATTACTGATTGCTAAAGTAGAATAAATTGAAGAGCAAAAAACCCGGTGTGTATGCCTTTGCTCTCTTTCTCTTTTGCAAATCGTACTAGAGGAGGAAAGGCAGAAAAGAGCTGGATCCAGGGGTAGGGCTTTTTTGATCCCATTTTGGGCTCTGTCCCTCCCTTCGCTCCTGGCTGAGACCTCTTGCCCCTTCTCCAAACGAGCAGTTTTGGCTTGTGATTTTAATCTGCATTGATTTTAATCTTCGGCATATGTTCCACGCAGGGAGGCGTCCCATCCCAATTCCGATCCTCAAAACACTTGAGCCTAAGCTTACCCCCCTTTTCTCCTCCTCCAGGCGCCGAGCCAGCGGTTTCGTGGACTGCGGCTGGAAGCGAGAGCATTCAGAAGTGCAGTATTCACGCTTCCTGGGTTCTTTTTCTCCTGTTCAGTCAAGAGGAGAAAGTCTTATTCGAATCAATGGGGAAGCTAACCGAGGTGGCAGCTTGATTCTGACTTGACTCCCGATTCCTGGTCACAGAAATCTCTATCCCCTCCGGGCTTTCACGCGTAGAGGGCGGGAAAGAGCCCTTTTCCAAATCCAGTTTCTCCTCTGCTGATATCGGATCTGGCCTGCTTGGTCGGCCAAGCGGCCAGTAGTCGATTCACACGCATACGTAGTAAGTGAAAATGTATAAGGCTATTGGCCTTATATATAGTGACTCTCCTACAGTGAAAAAGTGTGGAGCTGAACACGGCGAGTGTCTTCTGAAATCGCTCCGAAAGCGACTTAGAAGCGCGAAGCCCCGTTCAGAGAAACGCGCCAAAGCCAGCGCCGGGCTCCGAATTTTGGAACCGGTTTGAAAACAAAACAAAACAAACAAACAAACAAACAAACAAGACTTCAAAAACGAGTTTCCTTTCCTCCTCTCCTCTTTTTCATCCCCCGCCTTCCATTCTTCAAGCAATACTCTGGTCTCTTTGCTTTTTTTTTTTCCTCTTTGAAATTAGCTACTGAAAGAAGTCGTCGACTCGACGCGGGCCATACTCGCCGCCAGAGCGTTTACACGGACAGTGGAATCGTAGCCAGGAAAAAAAAAAATCTCGGATCGACCAGTCCCCTGTCTTCCTAATCCCTCTGCCACAATTCCTCTCCCCGGTTTCCCTCCTCCTCGTCCTCCTTTTCCCACCCTCTCGCTTCGCTTATTTACTCTGCGATTGCAACGGGCTCCTTTTCCCTCGGTGGTATCAATATTAACAAACTCTCCGTAAAAGCTGCCGGCTGATCAGATACAACTCATTTCAATTTCAAATGAGCCGGTAAAAAGAGAGCGAGGAGGGGGGAGGGAGGGGAGGGAGGGGGGAGGGAACGAGAGAGATGGTACTCCGCAGTTGTGAATTTCTGGCCCACCCTTTAGCTCCCCCAACACCCTTCTCGTGTGTGTGTGTGTGTGTGTATGTATGTATGTATGTATGTATGTGTATGTATGTATGTATATATATTTAAATGATTTCCCCCCGTTTACCAGAGTGGGTGGAGGTAAAACACACACACACCTCACAAACCTTCCAGAGAATCGGGCTGCTCGGGGGCTTTCTCTCTTGCATGGAAAGGGGCCGATCTTTTTTACACGCACTCTCTCACGCGCAAAGTGTCTAGCACGTGTGTGCGTACACACATGTAGTCCCGTATATTGCTGTTTATGTCGATGTACACATATGCATTCACACACACGCACACCACGTAGCCCTATTTGATGTAAAATTATATATAATGTATTATAACATATACACTCTCTCTATATGTCGTTCACCTAAATAGTCGTATTTGCACACATATTTTCAGTCTCATTTGCACACATAACAGTCATATATTCCATGTATTCTATGGCTGCATTTGGCGACATGCTGACTTGCACATGACTGGGGTGTATTTTCTGTATGTGCTATATATAGTATGTTATGGATATCTTTTATATATATAGATAGATATAGATATGTATACATATGTATCTATGTATTACGCGGACGTATTGCAACATGCGTGCATGTGTACCATGTATACTGTCTGTCTTTCTTTGCAGCCTCATAGATGGCTGTACGTGTGAGCACGTTATGTGTGTGTGTGTGTGTGTGTGTGTGCTACGCAGCTGGGCTATAGCTTCGCGCGTATTTCGTGCGACTTCACGAGCGCGTGTTTTCTGTGGGGAGTCGGTCGCCCCATGTAGGTGCGCCTGTGTTACGGAGAGAGTTTCTCTCTCTGATCAGATAGGATCGGATATGGTCAAGAGCTGAAACATCTGTCTGCCTATCTGTGTTCACTCCACGCGTGGACGCGCGACTTCTCCGCCTCCCCCCTGCACCTCCCACGCTCCTCTGGGCTCCTGTCCGCCTTTGGTCTAAAGACAAACGAAGCCCTCCGCTGAGGAAGAGGTTGAAAAATGACGACAATAACGCCAGGCCGGGGGTGTCCTTCTTTAGCCCTGAATATTTAAAGACCTCCTTCGGCAGAAACAAGGGGGAGGCTGGGCTTTCCGAGCCCTGTTCCTCGTTCTCATGGACCCCCCCTTTCTCCCCCTGCTCTTCTTTCTTGCCGGGGTGAACCCACAGGGAAAACTCTCTCCCTCTCCCCCACTCCGCTCTCCGTGCATCTCGGCCCCAGCCCCCGTTTGTCTGCCTGCCTCCTTCTTTACACGCGTGCCCGACGCTCTTCTTCCCCGCTTCGTGGAAACCTGGCGCGGTGGGTTAAAAGGCAGCAGGATTCTCTGGGCTCCCACTCTCGTGGAATTCAGGAGCGTTTACCTGCGAGTAAAGAGGCTTCGGCTTCCGCGGCCAAGAGGCCTCCACCCACCCCCACCCATCTAAGCCAAGCCCATTTCCACACTAGACTGTTCCACTAGAAAGTGGAATAATAGCACTGTAACAGTCTAGTGTGGAAATGGCACTAGTGGCGCGCTCCCAAATTAATTCGCATTCGCACCTTCCTTAGGAGAGGTCATTTGGAATTCCGCGCGTGTTAATGTCCCCGACTGCCTCCCGTCCTTCTCAAAAGTTGGCTTTTCCCTGCCAGAACTCCTGCCATTCCGATTTTTATTTTATTGACTACCACTACTCACGGGGAAAAAAAAAACTTTTAAAAGGTCCGTGAAAAGCAACCTGCTTGAGGAATTTCAGGTGGCAAAGAAGAGGGAAAGTTGAAGATTTTATTTTTTTTCTCTATCTCCCCCCGCCCCCCACATTTCCCTAAAGAAAGAAAGAATGTAAAAAATCGTGGGCTGCTCTCCGTGAAGTTTGAACCGTTTGGACATCCTGCCGCTTATAGGGAAACTTTTCAGTAAACGCGCCCAGGATCTGGCTTGCAAAAGTATTTATTTTTGTTTGTTTGTTCTCCCCCCTCCATTGTACGTGTGTGTGGAGTTTTAAGGCAAGTACAAGGAGGTGTCTGCCTCTGCTATTAGAGAAAAATAACCCTTGTGTCCACGATCCCAGAAGAAGCCCTTCGGATTAACCTTCAATTCGACGTCACTGAAGTTGGAAAGGTTTACATGCGTAAAATACCGCGGCCCTAAGCCCCGCGCTCCTCTATCTCGAGGAGGCAAATTTAAAAAAAAAAAAAAAAAAAAAATTCAGGGAACTTCTTTTCCCCGCTGTGGATTCTTCCTTTCCTTTCAGAAGTTTTATTTCTAGGAGTGTTTGCTCTTGGGGGTGGGTGGGAAGTTGCTCGGGGAAAGACACGCCGCGCAGGGGGATCGATGGCGCGGCGGGAGGCTTGGAAGGCGACTGGAAGCGGCGGAGGGAGGGGGGTAAAGGATTCCCGGGGGCGCGCGCGCGCGGGAGCGTGCCTCAGTGTTGTAATTCCTCGCCCGGGATTATTGTGAGGACGGCTGGAGATCAGAGGGAACAACCTGGCTTGCTCCGGGGTTAAAGCCACCCAGACGGGGGCTGGAAAGAAGGCGTCGCCATCTCGACGGAGGAGCGCCAATTGATTTTCGGAGACGTGTATGCCCAAATTTAGGTGGCGCAGGCACTGCACCGCCGCGGAAGGTGGAATTTGCACATACCTGATTGTCACACTGAAAATAAAATTCACGGGGAAATTTTACGAGCAATCTCTTCCTCCTCTATACATTCATACATGCCTCTCTAGGTACAAGGAGATGATTTATGCATGTATAAGAGTCACGGCTCTTCCCCCCTCTATATATATGCACATGCATATACACACATATACACACATATACATATATGTGCGTATATACACATATGTATATATGCACATGTGTATGTATGGGTATGGGAAGAGGCAAAATGTATACTTGCATAATAGTCATACAGAAAATAAAATACCTGGCTCCCCCTACATATGTGTGTGTGTGTGTGTGTGTGTGTATAAATATATATCACACACACTTATATATATATATATGCATTGATGGACATATGTGTATATGCATATATATATATATATGTGTGTGTATGTGCATTCAAAAAGGTAGAATTTATACTTGCATTATTGTCACAAAGATAACAAAATTCACGCCCCCAATCTGTACATACGTATACATATGTGCATATATACATCTGCACATATATGTATATGCAGATGTATATATGCACATATGTATGGATGCGTATTGAGAGAGGCAGAATTTATACTTGCATAATTGACATGCAGAGGATAAAATTCGTGGCGGCGTTTTGCAAGAATTCTGCTCCCTCCTTTGCAGATATATTCTTACACATGCATATATAAATATACATATCCCTCTGTATGGATATTTTTGGAAGGAGAAGGAAAAATGTAAGCTTATATCATTTTCATACAGAAAATAAAACTCCTGGTGAAGTTTTGGAAGAGTTCTGCTTCCCTCTCCCTTGCAAATACATATATGCATAAAAATGTTTGTATGTGTTGAGCAAGGGAGGAGGCCGAATTTCTTGCAAAATTCCGCCATTAAAAAAAATATATATATCAATACGACTCTTATGCATATATAAGCCCCCCTTCCCCAGTCGAGCGACGTTCCGAAAAGGGCGACCTTTTCAAAACTCCCTTTGAGACACCGCTTTCCCCAACCGCCGAAGTTGCACCCCAACCTTTCTCCCCAGCTCTTCCTCAACAGGGCACCCTCCGGAAATCCCCCCAAAACCGTCTCCAAGTTCATCGGCCCACAACCCAACAGAAAAGCGGGTGCGGGCGCGCGTGGCTGGCTGCTGCTGCTGGTGGGGTTGGAAAGGAAGAGACGACGGTTTTCACGGTTTTCTAAAAACTGATTTCTGAGGCGTGGAGGGGCTTTCTCGTGGCACCATTGCGCGCGGAGGGTGGGGGGGGCTCTGTTTGGGGAGGGGGGATCGAGTCGCTCCTAGGGTCCCAGTTTAGGACGGGAGGGAGAGAAAAATACTTGAGCTCTCCAAGTGTTTTCCTCTCGGTTATGCAGACGGTCGAAGTGGTACGAAGTTTTCAAGAAATAGCTGTATCTATGGAGAGAGAGAGAGAGAGAGAGAGAGAGAAGGAGAGATCCGAACAAAATATCGGTCCTCTGTCAATTATATGTGTGTGCATATGAGTGCAACACACACGATTGTAACCTACACATACTGCAGTGATATTTGTGTAAGAAGCACGCGTGTGCTTGTAGTTCAACTACGCATATCGCAGTGTGTGTGTGTATATGTACGTATGTATGTATATGTATATTTGTGTACGTGTGTGTGTGTATGTAACTTGCGTGTGTATATGTGTATGTGTGCATATATATATATATATACACACATATAAAACTGATAGATGAGGGGGTTAGAATCGTCTGTGTGTTTGTTACCTTCCTACATATATTCTTCTGTCCCTGTCTCTTTACCTGTTTATCCCACAGGAATATGGGACGTTTAATTATCTGATCAGATATCCCTCCCTATCTCTCTATCTATCTAATTACATGTTGAGGTATCATCTACCTTTAAAGTTGTTTATATACCCGAAGGATGAGAAAACCCTCCTAACGCCCGTCTCGTCATTCTTTTTCTATGAAATGCTTTGCCAATTTACTTTTTAAAACTGGACCTTCTGTTCTATTTTTCCTTTTTCCTTTTTTTTTCTTCCCCTCAAACGACTTTGCCTCTGTGCCAAAAGGGCAAACCAACCCACTCGCCCCGGGCCAAAGAAAGAGGAGCGCACGAGCTTTCCAGAGACGCTCGGCTAAACTTTGCAAAGCTCCCCCCCCCAAGCAGAATCCGCCCAGGCTTGCTGTTGCTTTGTGCCTTCAGGTCGTTTCACGCGTACAGCAATCTTAAAGTGAGCCTGTGACGGGGTTTTCTTGGCAAGGTTTGTTCCTTTGCCTCCCTCTGAGGCTGAGAGAGTGTGACCTACCCACGGCCACCCCGTAGGTTTCCACGCCCGAGCGGGGATTCGCACCCTGGTCTCCGGAGTCGTAGCCCAACGCTCAAAAGGTGGGCTACTCTTTAGCCCCGGAGGCTTTCCTTAAATCCTCGATTTGCTCATCAATAACCCGAGATCAAACGATCCATTCATTTCAAATCCGGCGGAAAGAGAGGGAGGGATGACTCCCTCCCCTATTTTACGTGGGCCATCCCTATCTTTCTCTCTTCCTCCCTTCCCTTGATTTTATTTTTTTAAAATTTATTTTCTAATGATCGCCCAGGAGAACGCGAGGGCCAGAATAAAAATTAAAAAAAAAATCGAATGTTTCGCCGTTATTACTGACAACTAATAATCACTGCCTCAGTCAGCTCAACTTTTAGTTTTATGACTGAATCACAAGCAAAGCCAGTTGAGAAGGTGGGGGAGAAAGGCGAGAATAGCGGAGGAAGAAACTTCTGTCCAAAAAGAAGGGAAATTGACCCCTGGCATCAGCAGCCAACAGCAAAAATAGTTTATTTAATTGCTTCTTTCTTTCCTTGCCCTGTTATTTTATTTTTTGGAGGGGAGCGCGAGCAAGCTTGACACCCAGCGGGCTAATTTTTTAAAATATATATACATAAATAATTTTTTTTTAAAAAACACACTTGCTGTCCAGGTCTTCCCTGCAAACGGATCTTCTGCAGACTTTACAGAGCGATCCCTCCCAACCTGTTGGGGGAAAATAATCATAAAATTGGCCTCATTGCATCAGATTCCCCCCTCCCCCGGCAGGGCCGAATGTTATCCTTCTTAATTTACCCTTTTAGTGGTTTTATTGCGTTGCCGGCCTGAAAAGATGCTCGTTTCAGACGGGACGCAAGAAATACTGCCAGAAGGATTCTTTTTTTTCCCCCTCCTTGCAAGAGGTATAAAACACGGGCGAAGCCCATTGGCCGGAGGAAAAGGGGGTCTCTATTACAAGCTCTTTTTAAAACGGAGTAAAATTAGCTCGGATCCTTATATTTCTTTATAACCTTCCCTGGCTGCGTCTAGGAAGAGTAATGCCGGTCAGAGACCAGCTCAGGCAGAAGCACATTGGGAAATTCTTGCACAGCCTTTAAAACTGGATTCCTTCACAGGGATCCTACACGTGGTATCAGGCTACCGAAATGAAGGGGGCATAAGCCAGGAAAGAAAGACCAGTCAAAGGTCCAGTCCGCAGATTTCCATGACCCAGGAGTTGGATCTCCTTCTGGGCTGTGCCTGGCTGGTGAAGTATAACCAAGATCCCAAGAACAACTTGATCCTATTTGTATTGACTCAGAGTTTAGTCCCACTCAGGAGTCTAGCTACCTATTGCCCCCACCATGAGGAGTCTACCCCACCAAATGCACCATTCCTGTGGTCCCCAAATTTCCAGCATTAGAGGGGAAAAGACACTTGAAAACTGTTTCCAGCAAGAGCTCTTCTCTTTTGCCCAGTTGCATTCCCTTTGGTATGGTTTCCTTTCTTCCTGTTCTCAAACCGTATTTCCAGAAATGCTCAAACAAGTTAGTGCAATGCTGGAAATTTGGGGAAAGGAAGAAAGATTTCATCTGGAGGAACAGAATTCTTATTTGGGGTGGCAATGCCCTCATTTTGCCTGCTCTGTAGTTACACCGCTGGCTCCGCTAAATGTAATGGGATGTTTCCTCATATAGGTATATATTCTAATGTGGCCTTTGGCTCCTTCAGTAGCATTGCACAGGACTGCTATTTATTTCTTATCTGTATCTATGCTTTCTTTCTTGGATCAAACTGATCTCTGTGCCATATCTAAATCAATCAATCAATCAATCAATCTTATCTCAGTTTTTAAAAGTCTTGTCCCCTTCTGTTGTCATAGAACTAGCCGCTCAGTGTTTTAGATCTTTTCACATCAATTTAACATTGTCTACCTCATTTACAGCTACATATTTCTATTTCTTCTCAGGTGAGGCCATTAAATTTTGGCACCTTTCAAGAAAAGATATGCTAACTTTTCCTGCAGTATTCTTGGGTATATTTACTCTCTAGTTCTACCTTTTTCCCCTCTCAATCTAGTCCTCTTTTTCTTGGTTTATTTGATCCAAGAGAAACTGTTTTAGAAACTTCATTTTTTAAGAAGTGTTTCATCCCAGGACATGGGATAAATTGCTGGTTAAATAAAGCCCCCTCCCTGGAAGGAGTTGCACAATCCTTTAGATTTTCACCTCTTATTTTCAAGGTTGTTCTCCCATCTGCAACACCCCATCTTTGAGTAAAGCAAAACAATTTGGGGACCCTTCAAGGAGGTTCACCTTTGCCTTCCCCTGAGGCTGAAAGATTGTGATGTCTTCAAGATCACCCAGAGGGTGTCTTTGTCTGACCAGGGATTTGACCACTATAGAATTCTAAACTCTACAGAGTCTACATGAGCCAGCATGTGTAGTGGTTTGAGCCTTGGACTATGACTCTGGAGATCAGGGTTTGATTCCTCGTACAGGCATGAAAACCGGTTGACCTTGGGCGCATCATATACTCTCAGCCCCAGAAAACCCTAAAATAGGTTTGCCTTAGGGCCACCATAGGTCAGAAACAACTTGAAGACACACAACAACAAGAAGAAGTGCAATACTCAAAGCACCACACCATGCCAGCTCCTTTCAGAATACCAGATGCTAACAACTCCAACAAATCTTTTTCACATTACACAGTTACAGCAGTCTGATACCACTCTAATGACTATGGCTACATACTACAGAAGCCTGGGATGTGTGGTTTGGTGAAGCATTATACCTCTCCAAGTCTAAACATCTCTTTGAACTGAAAACCCAGGATTCCCCAGGAAGAAGCCGTGGCAGTGAAAGCGGTATCAAAGTGCTGCAATGTTGTAGTGTGAAAAAGAAAGCAGCAACCATCTCCTCACCACCCACATACATGAGAAACATCCTTACAATTCCATCTTCACACTGCTCCAAAGCGATCCAATAAAAGAGGTCAGTTTATTCCTGCGACCAGGTGGACTTAGATGACTTCTCACCTACAAACTGGAGTCCCAAACATCTATTTGTTTTGATTTGTTGGCTCTTGGTATTCCATTTCTCTGAATGTCGGATGCTTGGAAACAGCTGAAGTGTAGGACTGCTGGTTCCCTCAGTGCCAAACCTCTGAGATTTCTGGAGACTGCGGTTGGTTGTTGGTGGAAATAGAACATATAGCTAAATGCATCTTTGATCTAACCCAGCAAGGACACATTTTTTAAAAAAACAAGGCACAATCCTGTCCTTTATGAATAACATGCTGTAGATCATGTGTGGCCAAACTGGAATGCTGGATGATCTACTTTTGATCTTGGGAAAGTTACTTTTGGGGAACATTAGCTTCCATGGACCATGCTGATGGGGGATTCTGGGACTTGCAACTGAAAAAGTAACATCTAATAAATTGTCTCCAATTCTGTCCTTTAGCAGTAGGCTGAGGCCTATCAACATGGCCAAAATCTAAATGGGGGCATAGAGGGTGGAATCATTGATCATACAGTCATACATTTCTGACATGCAGAAATACACAATCAAAGCATTCCGGACAGATAGACATCCAGCCTCTGTTTAAAAATCTCCAAAGAAGGAGACTCCACCACACTCAGAGGCAACGTATGCCACTGTTGAACTGCTCTTACTATCTGGAAGTTCTTCCTAATGTTTAGATGGAATCTCTTTTCCTGAAGTTTGAAGCCATTGCTCCTTGCTCTAATCTCTAGAGCAGTAGAAAACAAACTTATTAACTATCACAACTGATTTGTGAGCTGTATATTAGGACATATGTAAATCTGCTGGCGATAGCCAAGAGATTAGGCCTTTGGGAATAAAAAGGCAAGTAGGAAAATGAACAAACAAAAAACAGAGCTGGCCAAATGCAACCAATTAGTACTCCCATTTTACAGATGAGGTACATTGAGACTGAAAACTACCTAATGAGTACACAAGGACAACTTTGGAACAGGCATTTTTCCACTGGCAATTTGATTTGCTCTTATCAGTGTAGTGGGAGTCAGAATATCTTGGAGATCCACTGCAAATCTGGATAATTTGTGGACTGTAGCTCCCAGAATTCTGCAGCCCAGCTGGACAGAATATGCTAAAGGTTGTAATTCAAAAGCTAACTTTTCCAAGCTCTGAAATAAGCATCCGGCCCTAGGTAGAAAGTATTGTATATCTGGTATTTAACGTCTGAGTCAACCAGCACTCAGTAACTGATGTCAACGCAACGAGGCTTTTTGTAGGTTGCAGACTTTATCTTTAGCTGTTTCTAATTAAGTCTACAAATACCAAATTCCCTTTTCTTTGAGGGTGCACCCCCAATTCATTAATCCAGCCACTATGATTATTACTTTGTAGCATTGATTATGTGTACTATTGATTATGTGGATATTCCTCCTAGATGGCCTATCCACTGATTAAGGAGCTTCACTCGTCAATTGATTCTCATACTTTTAACAAATGGATCAATCCATTCATCTATTGAAATCAATGTCAGAGTCTATGGGATAGGATAGTTAAGTGAGGATATTTAATAAAGGCAAGTTTCTCTGGACCAAATAACAAGAGATAAATAATTTGTTTACAGCTGTTGGGTATGTGGAAGTGATCTTTCAGCCAGTGCCTGAACCAGTTGTTAAGACACAGATTATTTACAACAAGACCCTATCATTTAATTTCTTATGCGATACTTCCTGGTCAATATGTGATTTAAAAATCCATGTTTTGAAACCTGTGTTTAATGAGATGCATGACTCTTTTAAATGTCTTAGCTCAGAAATAAACCACACTTCTAGTGATTTATTCTTACTCTTAGTAAGTATCTGGGGTTATATTTTATCAGGGAAAAGTTCCCCCATTTAGTTCTACTGTGTCTACTTTCAAACTGATGTGTATGGGATTGGGGTGAATATTTAATCCCATGTTTCTTTGACTGGCAATACAACTTGCAGGGTAACACAGAAGCACAATTGCTTCTGTGTCAGTGGAGCAATGAATCTGCTCAGGAATTTAGTCTGAACATTAAATGACCTAGCCAAGGCACTGAACATTTTCTGGAGAGGGAGTTAAGCACCCTGGATAGTTCCTTTAGTGGTGAGGAAATGGACTTTCTTAGCCTCAATAGATTCGTATGTGAGCTATGCCTATTTTAATTCAAAATATTTTGGAGGGCAGCTTCGTGATGTCTGGGCAATTCAAGGACAAGATGAGACCATCTGTTCACTCCATATGCAAGAAGTTGCACAACTGGATGCTGAATCATAATTCAGAGCTGGGGATGGGACAGTATTGTCAACCAGGAGTTTGGAAAAAGTTATTTCTTGGACTACAGCCCCAGAATGGCCATTATTGCCTAAAAATGTAACTTTTCTGAACTTGATCTACATCACATGTGGAGAACAGACTAGTTATGGGAATCAGTACAGGCAGCATAGCATACAGAGCTCTGTACTCCACAAGCAGGGAGCTGCTGATAATTGTGGCCATTTCTGCACTATACTGTTATAGTGCTATTATTCCACTTTCAACATCCTGTGAAATTCTGAGGTTTGTAGTTTACCAAGGCCAAAGAGTTCTTTGGCTGAGAATTCTCAATGCCCCTCCTTCAACTACAAACCCCAGGATTCCACAGGATGATGAAAGTGGAATAATAGCGCTATAACAGTGCAGTGCAGAAATGGCCTCAGAAAGAACAGTTGGGAGTCCACTGCCACCATCACTTCTACCACCCCCATCAGCTGTCTGCCTGAGCCAGTCAGCTCACTAACAACAGCAATGGCCCCTCTGGAAATTAAAGTTGCAGTCCTATCTACATATCCCTAGGTTTAGGGTCCATTGAATTCAATGGGGCCTCCTTTTGAGCTTTGCAGCGTTGACTTAGCTAAACAAACAATGCTTTGGTTAAAAGTTAAATGTTTCATTGGCTATTCTTTGGCCTGGAGGCCTCCCGAGTAATCCTTTGCATGTATGAACTAATGTGGTCCCTGCAGTTGTTCTCTGTTACTGGCAACATATAAATAATCTTGCATCAACAGGATTGTAAACAATGGCATATCATTTGTAAAGGGTTTAGCTTGTTTAAACAGTCTAAATAATTGCACAATTTGTATCTGGAAAGAATTAGGCTTCTGACTTATTAACAGCACTGGAGGTCTCCTAAGTTCCTCTGTGGTTTCCTTTCAATTTTCCATCAGGGGTGGGGGCAGCAAACCTTTTTTTCCCTCCTTTTGAATATATTTTTAAAATCATACCCTACTATTATCTAAAAGTTTGGGCCACTTATGAAGCATAATTTAAAACAAAAAAAAAACATGAAATGAAAACAGTTTTCATTAAATGTTCCTATGATGTATGAAAACTGATCCCTTTTATGTCGGGAGTTCTTGGAATAGGAAACAAGCCTTTAGATTGCCAACTTCGCTTTCAAGGAACGAGGAATTCTTATGCCATTGCCTTTGATTAAAAGATGGGTGAGAATTTTTGGTTCAAATAATTTGAGATCAAAACCTCCTGAAATCTCACAAATGTCTTTATTCTCAAGATGAAGAGAAGTGGAGATTTCATTTTTTTAAAAAAGGGAAGAGACTGAAATTGACAGATCCATCCACCCATTTGCAAGACTTCAAATACCTAAATCTTAAAGGCTTGAATCTCTGGCCATTTCCACACGACACTGTTATAGTGCTATTATTCCTCTTTCAACATCCTGTGGAATCCTGGTATTTGCAGATGAGGGAGAGGCATTTAGAATTCTCAGCCAGAGAGCTCTTTGGACTCAGTAAACTACAAAGCTCAGAATTCCACAGGATGTTGAAAGTGGAATAATAGCACTATAGCAGTGTGGTATGGAAATGGCCTCCATGTAAGTTTCCGGATAGGCTTTAGTCCTTCTTTATGTCAGGTTTTAAAATTATTGTGTTCACACTATGCAATTATAGTACTATGATTCCACTTTAACTGCCATGGTTCCATCCTATGGAATCTGGGGGTTTGCAGTTGAAGGAGGGACATTTAAAATTCTCAGCCAGATACTCTATGCCTCACCAAACTACAAATCCCAGGATTCCACGGAATGAACCTGTGGCAGTTAAAGTGGAATCATAGTACTATAATTGTGTAGTGTGAAAGGGCCCTAAATTATAAAATCTATTCCTCTTCCCATCACCAATAAGCAAAGCAGGTCCTTGAACATCCAAGCAAAAAGGGAAAATAAGTGAATTTTTATCCATGCATCAAAGATGACAAATCTATTGGCAGTTTGGAAATTCTGGTTTATCTTGCTGAGAGCTGCCCGGCAGGAAAGTCACTTTAAATGGGTTACACTTTACAAACTTTGCAATGAAATCTTCACTCTTGATCGACATTTCTCTTTGCATGTGTCTGTCACTTTGATGTAATATGCATTTTCAGTGAAGGTAAGAAAGGGTGGGGAAAGCTTTAAGGTGGCAATTTAGCAGCAAGACATGCTGTGAATTCCAGATCTCAGAAAATCTTCCATTTTCAAATGCCTGGGTGTATAAATAAGACAGGAGAAGTGGAGGCGGTGGTGACTTGAGCAATTGAAACCACCCACATGCGTAGAAGCAAACATGGTCAGTGAGCTGAACACTTGAAGTTTAGTACCAATGAATATTCTTGGTTTTAATAAGCTTCCTCTATGGAATGCAGGCTGCATTTTGAACCTTAAAATGACAATCCTGCAAGGCAGGCTAGGCTGAAAAAGAAAGTAACACACTCACGGTGGCCCAGAGGCCGATGAGAGACTTAGAATAAACATCTTTCCAGCTAAGTCCTGAGACTGCAGTCACAATTTTGCAAGTGTCCGTTCCACAGTTCCACATGTTTGGAACAGATAGCCCAGAGGCAGCTGCGCATGAGTCAGACATTACAGCCCCTGCCTCCCTATAGGGTTGCCAGAGTGAAAACTGGCAAGGGCTTCGGTACTTTCAATGGTTGTGTAGAAGGGGGAATGTCAGGGGGTGTTGCTTGTTACCTGGTTACTTCTTCTCTACAACCATTAAAGGTACAGGGGCCTTGCCCGTTTTCAGTTGGCAACCCTGCCCAGAGCCCCAGATTTCTTTAAAGCCTAGAAATGGACTGTATTACTCTAGAAACTTCCAAGAAATTATTATTATTGTGGAAGACAGTATAATCTTGGGTGGGGGGGCTTCAGAATAGCTTGTTTCAGGCTGGCATTGACCTCCTGTTTCTAAAGAGGCAGGAATGATCTGCAGAGCTCTGGTGAGGTGGTGGGAAATGAGATAAAAGCAGTCCTTGGGCTGCCCATGGCTGCCCACCCTTGACATCGTTTCTTCAGGTGCAAATATTTCTGAACTAGAATACCTACGGATCCTACTTTAAAGAGAACAGGCCTCTCTCTTTGTAGGGTTATCAGAAGACAATCTTCTGTATAAACTCTACAGAAACAAAAGAAGCATTCTTCAGACCTTTCAGGTGAGAGGAAGCTTTTTTGACTGCAGCTCCATGTGGCCATGCTGGCTGGAGGATTCGGGGAGTTGTAATCCAAAAAGTAACCTTTTTATGAGTTGAGGGGAACGTGCTGGCAGCATAGACTGTGATGAGGGATGATGGGATTTGCAGCCCAGTAACATCTAGAGAAAGGATATGTCTTTTCTTTTCTTTTTTTAAAAAATGTTTTTATTGAGAATTTAAATTGAAAATACCCCCCCTTCCCACTTCCAAGCTTACATTTTCCAGCTGAATCTGCTTATTTTCACTACCTACTTAACGTACTTTCTGCTTAACAAAGGAAAAGAGCGATTACGTTCTTTCTTCTTTCATTCCTTATACCTTTATATCTTTATCCAATCCAAAACTTCTCTCCATTCCCTCTCAAAGTTCTGGATACGTTTATTTTTCAAAGAGCATGTTAATTTTTCTATCTCCACCATATCCAGAACTTTCACCTTCCATTGTTCTACATAAATATATTTCCTTTCTTTCCAATACTGCACATATGTCAACCTTGCAGCAGTTATTAAATAGATATGTATTTTCTGCCTGTGTCTTAACTTTATGTTGTTGAATATCTTCAAGTTATTTCTCACTTATGGTGACTAAAAGGCAAGTCAATGGAGGGGTTTTCTGGGCACGGTTTGTTCAGCAGGAATTTGCCACCCGGCTTCCTCTGAGGCTGAAATTGCATGAAAAGCAAGGTCACCTTGTGGGTTTTCATGACTGAGGGTAATTCAGACTCTGGGCCCTCAGAATCCTAGTCCAGCACTCAAACAACTGTCTCTCTATGTGTCTCAGCTTGCAGTCTTTTTATTGTCATGCAGTGTAATCCTATTCACATCTGCTGAGAAGGAAGATCTCTAGAATGTAATGGGACTGACTCCCAGGCAAGCGTATACAGAACTTGCAGTCCAGTGTTTTTAACTGAGTGAAGTATCTCTGCTGCATTCATTCATTTTCATCTGGTCCATCTAGCTCGGGATTAACAACAGTAGGGATAGAAAGAATCCTCACAATTATTCATTTCCAGGTCTGACAGTCAGGAAATCCCATCAAAGAAAAATTGCAGAGCAGTGAGATCATTGTGCATTTTTCTCCTGGTATTCAAACATCTCAAGGTTTTGAAGAGGAAAAAATATGTTTATTATTATTATTATTTTCCAGTTTAGAAAATGGGTTTCCAGCACAGAAAATTGTGTTTTCTGTGTTTTCTGCGCAGGAAATGTGTTTTTGCGAATAAAACATGAAAATGCCCAGATGTTTTCCTCTGCACAATGGTTCCTCCATAACACTTTTGAATACTGGGAGAGCATTTCTGAGAAATATTTGGAAAAATAATTTTTCCATGCAATGGGAAGACAACTACATTCTCTTCTGCATGTGAAGACAGGATAGTCTTCACATGCAGACTGTTGCCAAAGCTCCTCAAAATTGTTTTTGCTCATGTTTAATTGATTTTAACAGAATGTCTTATTGCAGACGTTCTTAACCTGGAGTCCATGGACTTCCAGGGGTTTGGGATGTTCTCACGGGGTCTGCAAAGGCTTGAAGAAATGTTATGAGTTTTTACAGTTAAAACAGAAAGAGAGGGAGGGAGGGAGGAAGACAAATTTGTACAGAATCATTCCACAAAAATATTATACCAAGAGTGTGTGCTTATTTCTCCCATCTCTCCAAATGTGATGACCCTTGTTGAGCAACTTTAAATAAATATGTGATGCACTTTAGAGTTTTAAATGTTGAGATAAGTCTTGGTGATCCACTGCACCAGAAGATACTTAAAGGGAGCCCACGGCAAAGAAAAGTTTAAGAACCACTGCTTTATTGTAAGCAATATTATATACTTTGAACAGAACTTCAGCATACACAGATTTGAAATGCAGTCCATCAGAATCCAAAAACAGTCCATGTGGACTAATGTCACATTACATGAAATTTTGATTCTTTTTATCATAAGAATTCTACTCAGTTTTGTTTGAGTTCAGAACTGCCCTGTAGTGCAAGCCCTACGAAGGAGCCAGTTAAGAACTGTATTGTTTGTTTCCTTTTTGGAATTTTGGTTGACCCATGGCCATTAAAGACTAAGACATTTTTATGATCTACAAATACAGTTCTCTCTCCCTCATGTAAAATAAATAAATAAATCTGTATTTTAATTTTGATACGGATGGCAACATTTAAAGCATGGAACTTCTTCTCCAAAGTGCTTGCAACCCTTCTGCTTTCACGATCTCAGAACTTACGGATGTCAGAACTCTATTTTATGAACCGCCTAAACACTTACTAAACTTCAAAGCTTGCCGAAAGCTCTACTTATTTTGATTTAGGGAAATAATTTCAATTAATTACTCTTGGTTTGTGTAGAAAATATGTAATCCAATACATTTCTCTGCCTCCAGCTTTGAGTCACCTCAGACACATAAATTACTTCGCTAATGTTTCCTCTTGTGGGGAAATTTAATGCAACTTAGATGTGAAAAGAACACAGATACTAGCAGAGATCCAATATTACCTACTTCTTTCCTTATGATCTGGCACAACTAGAAGTAGATATCTTTAACTCTGAGACTGCCAGATGTCTCTTGCTTTAATATGTTTTTATTATTGTCAGAGATCTTCTTATAAACTTTCATAGCTTTGTTCTTTTTTCTCTCTGAGCCATTCACTTCTTCTAGGAAAGAGATCGTGATCCCAAAAATGTTCCTTTGAAACTTTGACTGACAAAACGTTTAAAATTTACCGGTGTATCCAATGAGATAGAAAATAGCTCTCCCATTTGTAAAATATGAACAACACCCTGTCTGCCAAATGAGAGCTGAACCAACTGACATTCATGATGCTTACCAATGGTGTAACACTCTGAACTATTCAATGTATTTCATAGATCTTATTGTACAACTATAATCCTTGACAACAATGTTGTTAGGTAACTGATGTGCAAGGACATGGAACACACCCCAGTTGTGGAATACCCTCTCCTTGCGGGTCTGATTGGCATCAGCGTTGCCGCTGTTTGGCAACAAGTAAAAACATGGTGACTTATGAAAACATGGGGAGGGGAGGCTAAGTGATTTTACAAGAATCCTCTCCTGAAGATGGTTTCAATTCATTTTGAACTATTTTAATGTTTTATAGCATCATAGGATTGTAGAGCTAGAAGAGATCCATTGAGTCCCATTTGAGTCCCTTGAGGCCCATTGAGTCCAACCCCCTGCTGTATAGGAAGACACCATCAAAGCATTCCCAACAGATGGCCATCCAACCTTAGTTAAAAAAAAACTCCAAAGAAGGAGACTCTACCACACTCTAACTTTTAACTTGTTATTTGCTTGATATTGTTTTAGCCTTTTAAAGTTATTTTAATTGTTTATACTGTTTTTAATTTGTTAGAATTTTTTTATTGTACCCTCCCTGGATATATGTGGATAAAGGGTAGGATATACATTTTAAAAAAGAAATAAATAACAAAATAAATACTTATCATTAGTTCATCCAGCTTGTGCATAAGTGATTACTGGTAATGTAGTTGACTGTAAGTTGTTACTGCTTTTTGTAATAAGACTAGAAAGAAGATACTGTTCAAAAACAGCATAACCAATGCAAATAAGGTACTTTGGGGTTTGTGCGTGTATGTGTGGGCATTGAATAGCATTCCTAAACACTTTTAGTTTCCTATAATGACCATTGTAAAGCATGTTTCTGAAGGCTTTTTGAGAAGAATCTTTCAAAATGTATGCCATTTTCTTAACAATCCTAAGTTTTCTTGCTGAACAAATTAATTGACCTTGGCAAGTCCTACTCTCTCAGCCTTAGAGGAAGGCAATGGCAAACCTTCTCTGAATAAATCTTACAAGATAACCCTAGGATAGGGCTGCCATTAACTCAGAGTTGACTTTGAGGCAGGCAATAGCAGCAGTAACAGTAGCTATCTTTGATACTAGACATGATAGGTCATCATACTATTAGCCGTGAATGGCTCCATCCCTATGAATGAATCCAGTTCCCTTCTGAAGCCATCCAAGATAACAAGATAACAATGTCTTGTGGAAATGAATCCCACATCTCAGCTATGCATTGTGTCAAGAAGTAGTTCCTTTTATCAGTCCAGTATCTCTCACCACAGGGCCTAAAGGCACCAGATCCCATCTGATTTTGGAAACTAAGCAGGGTTAGCCCTGGCTAGTACCAATGCCAATGAATCCCAAGCTCTATAAGCTGTATTTCAGAGGAAGGAACTGACAAAACCACCTCTGAGTATTCCTTGCTTAAAAAAACCCTATGGAATTGACGGAGGTGATCATAAGTCAACAGGCAATTTGAAGGCCCATCTACACATAGAGAAGCAAGGATTTGAATTCTGGTCTTCTGGAATCCTAGCTCAGCACTTGAACAACTATATTACACTGCTTCTATGAAAATATTGCCCCTGACAAATAAGACTTCTGCCCTCCAGTGAAATGTTCTTTCTTCAGTTGTCCAGATTTATAGCATTGTAATTACTTAAAACTGTAGCAGAGCATGTTAGAAATATGGTTTCCAAAGAAAAGTTGAAGGCAATGTTATCAAAGGAAGGCTTATTCAGCAAATAGGAGAATTAAAAGTGCAAATGATTTCCAGTATTTCATTCTCTGCAAGGCTAGAAATCTGTGGAAATTTCATTAGGTGGGCAGAATTTTTACATTAATTGGTACAGAATCCCTGTCCATACCAACTAAGAATTCCTCTTTTCCCAACAACCAACTAATAATTCATTCTGTTGTCCAAGCCAAAGCCCCAGAGATCTAAACTTGATGAAGAGAACTGACCTAAAGTTGGGTGTAAAGTTTGGTTCAGACTCTTTTGCAGTGTTGATGGTGATGAGATGAATCATCCATTTGCATGCAAAAGCTTGAACTTTTCACATGCAAGCTTTCCTGAGATGATTTATACCAGGACCTTGAAGGGAAGGATCAAATATGTTTACCAAATGAGCTACCCTGCCTTCAGCATGACAAAAAGAAGAGTCATTCTGAAAAGTCAAGCAGCCAAGACGAAACCGTGCATTTTGCTAATGCTAGTGGCTTATTTCTTGATTGTGATTCTCAGCAAAGACTTCTGTGGCTGGATGTGTGAGGGTTCACCAAAGTTGCATGTTGGCAAAGCTCCTTGGGAAGTGAGGGATTCTTAGGATCTGGAATGACTCTAACAACACAGACTGGTCATTGGTTCTCCTCAGCATACTGGCTAAGAGGTTGTGAAAACTGTAATCCAGAAAAATAATTCTTCCAACCAAAGAATGTGTTGGAAAAATATAGCACTCGCTCTCAACACCACCTCTTGCTGTTAGATTAATTGGGGCTCAGATAGGACAGAATTTCCTGCATGTGACATCCTTCTGTTTTTCTCATCTAAGGTCTCCCCATTTACTCTTTCTAGCTATTGAAATGCAAGGTCATAATCACCTTTGTGTATCCAAGTAACATCTGATCCAGGAAAGTTCCTAGGATCATTGGCTATAGAAAGACTCCTCCCTTTTCAGTCTCCACTACTGCTATTCCACTTCCTTTCCTCTCCTTCATCCGTGCTTCACTACCCTTTTGTTTCTAGATCACCAAAATGGTAAGTTAAGAATGAAGATTTTCATCTTATTTAACCTTTTAGTTAGCTAGCTAGGATGTAGCCTCTCCGTGCATATGTAACTATAACAGCCATTAGTAAACTTTTTCTAAATTTGTGACCTGAAACTGCCTGCCTTGTTTATTTTGAGTCCGTTTCGGTTCAAGGAAGCAACATGAGACTGAGGCATTCTTACTGTCACACTGCTAAAAGAAGGCTGGTTTCTAATGCTTTTATATTGTTCCCAAAAGGGTTAACACCCTGGGAGACTTTGGCCATTTCTGCCCTACACTGTTATAGTGCTCTTATTCCACTTTCAACATCCTGTGGAATTCTGGGGTTTGTAGTTTGCTGAGACCAAAGAGCTCTCTGGCTGAGAATTCTAAAGGCCCCTCCCTAAACTGCAAACCCCAGGATTCCTTAGGAGGTTGAATGTGGAATAATAGCACTATAACAGTGTAGGGCGGAAATGGCCTTTAACTTCCAACAGAATGAACATCATGGACCAACCTTGCAGGGCTCTTAAAAAGACTAAGATAGAATAGGCATCATACTTTGATCTCTTGATTTTCTCTCTGTAAATGCTAAGTATTTTCGTTGCTGTTTCTATGCTTCTATTCCCCTCTACTCCTATAGCAGATAATAATTTTGGATTATATTAACCTTGTGGGTCTGTTGATGGGATTGCTGAGATGTAATGTGCATGAAGACTAATTATTATTTTTCTTTGCCGTTCCCTGCTCTCCTCCAACACATTATTTTTTTTTTTTTAAATAGGTCTTGGAACACCTTATCAATGATGGCCCTAAATAATAAAAAAAGGAAACCTGATACCAACCCGATGCTCTCTATTAACCTAGATTGTGGTAATACATTTATTAGGGTACCCCCTTCAAAGACACAATATGTGCAAACCTCTGAGTTCTTTAGACCTCTTCATCAGGAACGATGTTATAAAAAGCAGGTGTCAAATTGTCTGCATGTGGTCTTGAGATGAAATGAGGAGGAATGGTGCGAAGATTCTCAAATGGGATTTATAAAATGATGGTGCTGTGTTTCCCCATAGTTTCACCCATCAAGGGCCTCCTCCTAGGCTTGCTGGAGCAGGGAAAACATAGTATCTTCTGTTTGTTTGTTTGCTTTATTTAAAAAAATGCCCTTTGATAAGAGTCCAAAATCTTTCCAATGACAGAGCTGACTCTGAGTGTTACCACCTTTGCTTTGTGCTCCCTGTTCTAGGAGAGTTCTCAAATTTCCAAATCAATACTTGGAATAACTACAAAAAGAAACCCATGGAAAGCATAAGATGTGTATGTGTGTGTGTGTAAGGGTGTGTTTAGGACTCTCAGGATGGTTTATTTGCTTCAACCTGACATGGGACTAGAAGATGTTTATCAGTAGCCACCAGACAGTCATGTAGAAGAAGGAGTCTTAATTTCTGCCGGAGACAGGCTCTTACAGCTATTGATGGCTTGTGCCAGTGTCCGTCCTGAGAAATGGAAGGGCTGCAGGCCACTTCACTCAAGACACTCTATTGATCGACTGCTTCCTTGGCTTCCCTGAAGCAAAAGAGAAAAAGTGAAAAAAAGAAAGAAAGAAAGAACAAATGAAAGGCAGATAGGAAGGAGGGGTTGCTATGTCATGACTATCCCAGATTCTGAGATTTCAGGGTCAGAACCTAAGACATGGAGATGACTGCTTGTGATTTCACAAGAAACAGGCCATGGTGATGCTACAAGGCTGATGTTACACAAGTCAGTCCCCAGTGAGGTCATTAAGCATCAACCACAGTTGCACAGGTTACACTGGTCACTTTTTTAAAAGAAAAAAAAATCCACCTAATTTTAAGTAATGACAAACACACAAATATACATACCCTTTTCAAGGCAGTGCTCCCTTGCCCTGAAGACTGGTGAAGAAGATCTAGTCAAGGTTTATGGCCATCAGCCAGTTCACCTTGAAATGTACCAGCATGTTGGTTTGATGCAAGTATGTGACAAGTTTACACGCCACTGGGAACTGATGTGGTGAATACTGGAAATGATTCCACTGAAGAAGACCAGTGAAAATGCTCTACAAATTCCTGGGAGTGGCTGTTTACCACCTGCCATCATGCATTGACTGGAGCCCTTTCACACAATTATACCACCATGATAGCATTTTAATTGCCATGGCTGCATCCTATGAAATCCTGGAGCTTTTAGTTTTGTTAGGCTTTAGGGCTCTTTGGGCTCCCTCTAAACTGCAAATGCCAGTATTGCATCGGATGGAACCATAGCAGGTTAAGTAGAATCATAGCGCTATAATGGTGTAATGTGAAAGAGCCACTGCCATAGAAAGGAGATGGAGAAAGAGGCATATTTAGGATTCTTTCTCCTTGTTCACTTGTTATCTGCACAGACTTCACAGATTGTTGACATTGACATTTACACTTACCTATAATACTATGAATTGTATAAGACTGGTTGACGTTGTTCAGCTAACTATCTGTTCCATAGTCTATCTGGGAAGAGTGGGTCAAGACAAGCAGTTGGTGAACTTCAGTTTGAAACCAGATTTCTTCCATGCCCGCAGGTTCAACCTACAACTGTGAGAGACCTTCAGCCCTTCCACCCTCCACAATTATAGCACTATGAGTCTACTTTAACGGCCATGGCTGCATCCTGTGGAGCCTTGAGATTTGTAATTTGGTGAAGCACTAGAGTTCTCTAGCTAAGAATTCTAAAATAATTCTAAATAACCCTCCCTAGACTGCAAATCCCAGGAGTTCATAGGATGTTGCCATGGCAGTTAAACTGGAATCATAACGCTATAACAGTGTTGTGTGAGAAGCCCTGAGGGATTACTGGTAGAGAAAGCAGGTACCACAGCTGACCGGGAGATAGGAAATGCAACTGGAAGATGGGAGCAGTTATTACCAGAACCAAATCTGATACCAGAACAAAAGAGAGCTAGAAGGGGGAAAGTCAGATAAACAAGGGGGAAACCAGACTGAGTTGAAGGAAGAGCGTCTATATTAAAGTGTTATATGGCATATTTAATAATAGTAAAATTGGAGAATCCTTTCAATTGATCCAAACAGTAGTCAATTGACCAGTTAATTGATTCAACATTGTTTTCACGACTGGGAGAAATTTAAACCATCAGGGACTCTTTTACGTTACACAATTACAGCACTATGATTCTACTTTACTTGCCATAGTTGCATCCTATGGAATACTGGGACTTGTAGTTTCGGGAGGGGCCAGACAGCTCTGACACTTCACAAAACTACAGACCCCAGGATTCCATAGGATGCAGTTGTGGCGGTTACAATGCTATTGTGGTGCTATAATTGTGGGGTGTGAAAATGCCCCCATTTAATTTACAGCGATTTGGTAACATACTCCCTCTTAATAGATGATTTCAAAGAACCAGGAAGATTTTTCTGGTGTCCATAACCCCAGGGTAAATGGAAGCAAAGTGTAGGATAAGCTCAAACTAGTGGTGATGTCAAGACTCAAACGTTTTGTTAAGGCAGATTTCCTTCTTCTGTTCTAAAAAAAAGAATCTACTGCTACTTTCATGGAATCTGGAAGACTATTGTGAATGGAGTAGAAGGAGCCAGAGGAAGAAAAGACGGGAGGGATGGGAGTCCCTTGGGAGGAAATGTGATCAAATGCTTAGCCAGCGAAAGGGCGAAAGGTTAAGTGAAAATGTGAGGAAGAAATGATCAGCAATATGGTCTGCTCTGAGACAGTTAAACAAAATAAATACCCCGCCTATGACTAAAATGAAAAAGTATAGGTTTTAGAGAATCTACGTCTTTATCGGGATATAGATAAGCATGGAGTAAGACACAGATGTCTGAGGCAGCAGATGTTAAGCAGGGAGGGTGGGTTGCCAGGTAAGATCAGGAACAGGGCTTCTGTCCCTTTAAAGGTTGTGTAGAAGAGGGCATTTCAATAGCTGTTGCTTGTCATAAAAGCAGCGCCTGCCAAAATTTCACCTTTTGCACAACCATTGAAAGGACGGGGGCCCCATCCCTTATTTCACTTGGCAGCTGTAGGGGTAGGAAGCAGATAGAAGGCTAAACTGTGTTGGTTAGTCCTACGAGTGTAACTGAAGGCTATGGTAGCATAACTACAGCCATTTCTGCACTACACCCGTATAGTGCTATTATTCCACTTACAACATCCTGTGGAATTCTGGGGTTTATAGTTTGTGGAGGCCAAAGAGCTCTCTGGCTGAGAATTCTAAATACCCCTCCCTAAAGTGCGAACCCCAGGATCCCATACGATGTTGCAAGTGGAATAATAGCATTCTAGAACTGTAGTGCGGAAATGGCCTACCTCTGAGTAGATGTGCATAGAATTGCATTGCTAGTGTAAAGTGAATTTGCACAGTCAGTCCGACTAAAGGTTATTTTCCCTTTTTATTCTTTGTGGTTGTTGCTTTGATTCCTTCGTCACCGAAACCCTTGATTTTCCTTCGCAAGCAGCGAGGATGAGCTTGTCATCTCCAACAAGGTGATTTTAGTCCTCGGATGCCAGGAAACCTTTCCCACTGATCAAAACACAGCTGTGTGCAGGCTTGCCTGATCGGTTAATGGGTGCCCCAGCTCAGGGACATGTCTGCCTATACCTGTGAAAATAGTTATAATTAGTATAACAGATATCATATGTATATGCAAATCCCGGCAGGTAAAAATGACTTGTAAGGAGACAAGGTTTTCATTTGCCAAACTCGAGAAAAGCTGCTGCGGGACGGGGGGAATGTGTGGACTACATTTAGAATATTCCAATTGTCTGAGCTGTTTTGAATTTGTTCATGGGATATTCTTTTTGTCTCCGAGCAGTGACAATGGCTAGACAGGGCACTAATTGTATTACATTCGTTTATGTGCAATGCTGCCAATTAGTTTCCGGGCAAAGTCCAAAGTCTAAAGGTTGTTATCTTTAAAGCTCTACATGGTGTGGGTCTAAGTTACCTGAAGGATCATCTCCTTCCATACAATCTGGCCCATAGGCGCAGGTTCTCAGGGGGCCCTTTGGGCCAGGACTAGACTGGCAGCAGTCACCGAGAGGACCTTCTCGTTGGCAGCTCCTAGACTATGGAATGACTTGCTTGCAGAGATTCAAAATACGCTGTCTGAATTTACAAATATATACTAAAGACCTATCTCTTCTGGCAGAGCTACCTAGTCAATTTTTAACTATGAATTTTAAACTGATGTGTTTTAAATGGTTTTATGTGTTTTAGTGTATTTTAATCTATGATGTGTTTTTTACGTCATTTCCTCACTAGACTGTTATAGTGCTATTATTCTACTTTCAATATCCTATGGAATCCTGGGGTTTGCAACTGCAACGGGAATAATAGCACTATAACAGTCTAGTGTGGAAATGGCCTTAGTTGTATTTCAAGTTATGTTGTACCCTGCCTTGAGGCAGTTGAATAATAATAATAATAATAAATTAATTTGACTCTTGATTATTCTCTTGCGAGAAGTGCACATAATATATAATGCCATTTGCTCATGTTTAGTCTTTGTTTACCAACATTTCTCCCCACCCTTCCTTCCACTGTCTTTTCTTCTACCCACCAACATTCAGACTGTAAACTCTTCAGGGCAAGACCTAGTTTTTAAAATAACTGGATCTGTCTCTACATATCACAAAACATTGGGTATATGGAGATTTATGCTGCTCAGTGTCCATGGTGAGATGGACACTAGCCAGTAGGAACCATAGACAGCAGTGTTGGTTGTACTTGGGCAAGATACCCTCAGTGAACAAAATGCAAAAGTAGTTTACACTCAATTATCTCATCAGAAGGGAGAGGAGAGAAAGGGAGCTGGATCTTGCCCTTCCTTATCAAACTGCTCCAGCCTTTCTTAGTTTGTGTGTTCTTCCTCATTAACAACTTGTACCATTTTAACAACATTCTAAGGTTACTTGGATTTCATCTGTAAAATGCTGCAGGGCATGGTATCCCAACCATTCTCTTCCTCACGGTTACAAACAATGTCATCTCTTCTTCCCTTGTCGCACCATCAGTGTTGTGCAGGTGAGACCAAGACATGATTGAACAAGATGGCTGCAACAGTGACGAGGAGGTGGACCTTAAATTGGGGTATAAGTTTTTGAGGTGTGCCTAACTTGCTAACCCTTGATGTTACAGAGTAGATAGTACCCCAAACTTCTGTGATCTGCTTACTATGCATGCCATCACATTTTCACAGTGTTCATGTGTCTTTTCTAGAAATGAACCATAAAATCTTAGAATCCTAGAATCACAGAGTTGGAAGAGACCACAAGGACCATCCAGTCCAACCCCCTGCTATGCAGGAACACCCATCAAAGCATTTCCAACAGATGGCCATCCAGCCTCTACTTAAAAACTTCCAAAGAAGGAGACTCCACTACACTCTGAGGCAGCAGCCTATTCCACTGCTGGACAGCTCTGATCCTCAGGAAGTTCTTCCTGAGGTTCAGGTGGAATCTCTTTTCCTGCAGCTTGAATCCATTGTTCCTTGTGCTAGTCTCTGGAGCAGCAGAAAACAAGCCCACTCCCTCCTCAACATGACATCCCTTCAAATATTTAAACATGACTATCATGTCCCCCCTTAGCCTTCTCTTCTGCAGACTAAACATACCCAGCTCCCTAAGCCGCTCCTCATAGGGCTTCACGGCTTCCAGAACCTTCACCATTTTGGTCGCCCTCCTCTGGACACATTTAATCTTGTCCATATCCTTCTTGAATTGTGGTGCCCAGAACTGGACACAGTATTCCAGATGAGGTCTAACCAAAGCAGAACAGAGTGGTACCGTTACCTCCCTTGATCTAGACACTATACTCCTATTGATGCAACCAAGAATCACATTGGCTGCCAATAAAATGATGTGACTCCTCAATTATCACATATATGCACCCATGAAGCTCTGATTACAAAAATTAGTTTAAACAAAGATGCCTTTCTGTGCATTTGAGGACAGGAGACAATCCTCTTTCTTTTCAAATACCGAGCTCCAAAATGTTTGACAATTTCTTGACCCCGCTTGTAAAAAGAGCCTGAAGTCGTGAGGCACTGGGATCAAGCCTTTTCATGGTAAACAAATAACTAAATAAAAGTTAGTTGAGAAGTTTGCAGCACTATTAAAACTTTACTCATTGCCTGGAGGTAAAGTAGATGCTATATCTAAAGTTACCGCTTTATTATAGGGCTTGCCAAAAAAAACCCGAACAACAATCGGGCACCACAAAACTCCAGGAACCTGATCTTCTGCTGTTCTGTTTTGTTTTTGAGGAGACACCAAAAAATTAATCCTTATCCAAGTAGATCTTTTTAAAAAAACAAACAAAACATCTTGGTCTGAGTAAATTCTGGATCCAGGGGAATTGTGTATTACGCGATAGCAGGAGAATGTATGTATTAACATTTACTAATTTATTAACATATTTATATCCTGTCCCGTATCATGGGATTGTAGGGCAGTGTAAAAGTAATCTCAGTTTAGCAGTTAGAACGGTTTTAAAATTTGAAATGATAAAAAGTAATTTAAACAGGCTTAAAATGGACTAAAACAAATTAAAACAGCTTAGTTAAACAGTTTTGGTTAAAGTTAAACCCCTAGCGTAAGGATCAGGATTAAGTGTGCACATATTTGCCAAGATCCTACATTGCACCAGCAGAGCATGAAGTTTTGACAGCCATATTTTCATGTCCTCCCCCATCTCCACGGGCACAATCAACCTTCCTGCCACCCAGATGGCCTTCTCCCAGCTATCAGGAGAACCCCTGGAGATCCAGGAGAATAAATACTTCCCCATGTGTCCAGGTTCAGGAACACAGGTGGATCTGTCTGGCTGCCTCTACCCTGTCTTGGGACCCTTTTGCACAGTTATAACACTATGATTCCATGTGAACTACTGTGGTTCCATCTTGTTTTCTGCTTCTCCAGAGACTAGGAGATGGAGCAATGGATTCAAACATCAGGAAAAGAAATTCCACCTAAACATTAGGTCGAAATTCCTGATGGTAAGAGCTGTTTGACAGTGGAATATACTGCCTCAGTGTGGTGTGTCTCCTTCTTTGGAAATTTTTAAACAGAGGCTGGATGGCTGTCTGTCAGAATTGCTTTGATTGTGTATTCCTGCATGGCAGGGAGTTGGACTCGATGCCCCTTGTGGTCTTTTCCAACTCTACGATTCTATTATCTTGTGGAATCCTGGGATTTGCAGTTTAGGGAGAAGTATTTAAAATTCCCAGACAGAGAGCTTTAGTGCTTCCTCAAACTTGAACTCCCAGGATTCCATAGGATGCAGCCAAAGTGGTGTCATGGTACTAAAACTGTGTAGCATGCTAGGGACACTGTTGCCAGGTTTCCAAAACAACATTAAGAGACAGTCAAAATGTATGACACAGGGCGTTGACAATCAGGCAGTAGCTATTAACAGTTTGTGCTATGCTTGAATACCAGATGAAAGTATTGATTTCAGTTAACTTAGCCATGTGCTCTTCAACAAAAATTAGCATACTGTCCACATTAATAAATTATATGATAAACACATTTCTGTGTTTATGAAGGGCACACACTCCCAAATACAGGATTTTGGGGCATCTCGTTCAGGCTGTGTGAAAGGAAAAGCTTTTGAACTCTCAAATAAGGGACATCCCTTATAACAAAGAACAGCTGGCAACCTTAGGACCTTTCTGCACTACACTTGTTATAGCGCTCTTATTCCACTTTCAACGTCCTGTGGAATTCTGGGGTTTGTAGTTTACTGAGGCCAAAGAGCTCTCTGACTGAGAATTCTAAAGGCCCCTCCCTAGACTGCAAACCCCAGGATTCCACAGGATGTTGAAAGTGGAATAATAGCACTACAACAGTGTAGTGCGGAAAGGCCTTTAAAGGCACACAACAACAGTTTCCATTCCCCTTTCCTTAGGAGTCATATCTTATTAGACTGTAAGCCTGAATGCAGGGAACTGTCAAATTAATGATTCATAAGCCACCCTGGGGCAGGGTATAAATACTCTAAATAAATAAATATGTAGTCACAAAGAAAAGTCACAAAACTTTTTTTTAATATCTTAAAATACTGGATAGGCCAAAACAAGAAAGTAACCCAATTCCAATAGATTTTCTAGGACCATTTTTTTTGTCCCATCTGTTTTTGTGAACATAAAAAGAAGAGCCTGCACAAGGCAAGTGGCTGAAACATGGGTGCATTGATGATAGTTATTTGGGTGACAACATCATAAGATGCCAGCCTTGTGGGTCTAGTTCTCCATGACTTCTGCAAAAAAATATGATTCCAGAGGGCTTAAAGAGGGCAAAAGAGCTTGAAATGAAATGGCCTGTTTCTAAGACCCAAAGTTGTGCTGGTAGATCTGTGACCTTTTGCTTTCTGCAGAAGACAGTAACAGGCAAGACATGTGGTTTCATTACCAAGTGCAGTTAATTCAAGGTTTTTCGATGCTGAAATGACTTGCAAGTATGAAACTGAAAGGAGAGGCTATCATCAGAGCTTCCTTTGTGTAAGCAATTGAATGAATGATGTATTCATCCAATGTGCAAACAGCTTTAAAGAAGAAAAAATAAAAGACAAAGTGTGCCACTCTGATCTGATAAAGGAAAACATTGGAATAAATACATGCTGCAAGATACACGTGACCCGAAAGGAGAAAATGCATCACAGCAAAAGAGGACAGAGATTTTGCGTAACATATTTCATATGCTAATAGTTGTGTATATTTTTAAGGAAGTGATTAACAAACAGAACTGACTAGTTTGATTAATAGGCAAAACATGTTGGCTTTTGCCTTCCCCAACTGCGTAAAATAAAACAGTGGCAGTTGAGAAGACGCCATCAGTAACATTCTTAAGTAGTTGGTGTAGTATCCTCTACTTTGAGACTCGGTGTTAAATTCCTGAATCAATGGGTCCAAAAATTTTCTCTTTTGTCTAAAAATGCTCGAATGAGTTCGGACTTTAGTTTTAAACAGGTAAAAATCAGAGAGGTTGTGAGGTTCTGGGTTAAAATGTTTTGGCCACCAGTTGCCCAAGCTTCCTGGTCTGAAAGTCTATGATTGTTTCCCCCAAGTGCTGCAGATGCTATCCTGCAGGACTGCATTCGTTCACAGGTGATGTTTGGTTTGATACAGTAGATCCTGGCAGTCACAGTGGTCCTAAAAGTGATTGACTCCTTAAGATACTTTCAGCATTAAGATACATACAGATGCAAAACTTGGAATCAAAAGGGTAAGATACAGGATTTCTATAGAGCAGAAGAAGGGAAGCTTGCTCTATCTTCTACATGACATCTTTTCCAATATTTCAAGAGGGCTATCATGCCACTTCCCAGTCTTCTGGTGAGGTGCTAGTACAGTCCCACTCAATCTTTGGTCTTCTAGGTGTTTTGGATTTTAGTTCCAGAAGTTCCAGTTAGCAGGTCCCATGCTGAAGAAATCTGGGAGCTAAAGTCCAAAACAACCAGGCATCCAAAGGCTGAGAACCACTGCACTGTTTAGAATTCTCAGCTAGAGAGATGCAATGCAGCTCTATAGCTGAGAATCCAAAATGGCACCCCCTCCAGGGCCTTTCTGCTTTGCACTGTTATAAGCCATTTCTGCACTATACTGTTATAGTGGTATTATTCCACTTTCAACATCCTATGGAATCCTGGGCTATGTCGTTTAGGGAAGGGCCTTTAGAATTCTCAGCCAGAGAGCTCTTGGGCCTCAGGAGACTACAAATTCCAGAATTCCACAGCATGTTGAAAGTGTAATAATAGCACTATAATAGTGTAGTGCGGAAATGGCCATAGTCCTATTATTCCACTTTCAACATCCTATAAAATCCTGGAGTTTGCAGTTTAGGGAGGGGCATTTAGAATTCTCAGCCAGAGCAATCTTTGGCCTCACTAAACTACAAACCCCAGAATTCCACAGGACTTTGAAAGTAGAATTATAGCATTCTTAACAGTGTAGTGTGGAAAAGCCTCCAGATTCCATACATTGGATCCACAGCAGTGAAAGTGGAATGATAGCACTGTACAGGTATACCTCAGTTAATGAAGTAGATGTGTTCCTGGGCTTTACTTCTTTAACAGGAACTTTGGTACAAAGGTAGAAATAGCATGGCAAGAATAGAAACTGGTTCCTATAACACCCCCCGCCACACACAAAAGAACAGTTAACTTGTTTCAGCAAACTTTCTGTTTTTTCTCTGTTTTTCTATTTTTATTCTATTTCTGTTTTTTTTTCCTGTTTCTGTTAGTTTATGCAAAATTAACATTATGCACATGGGAAAAGAAACAATCAGATCACGTAAGCCTTGTAGAGCTAAACAAAAATATTTTGAACCTTTTAGAGCCCATTTCTTTCAAAATGCATCCTGGTATGATTTCTTTCTTTCAACAGCCTCACTTTTCTTACAGTTTCCATTTTATTGAAGAAATTTACAGGTCTATGTTTTTTTTCCCCAACATGCCAAGGTGAATCGGACTAATCTGATTTTCCCTTTTCTTTCTCTTTATGCATGCTCAGTAAGGGCCTTACCATACTACACTGTTATAGTGCTATTATTCCACTTTAACTGGCCTGGCTGGGCCCTGTGGAATTCTGAGGTTTGTAGTTTGGTGAGGCACTGGAGCTCTCTGGCTGAGAATTCTACATGCGTCTTCCTAAACTGCAAATCTCATGATTCCACATGATATTGCAATGGCAGTTACAGTGAAATACTAGTGCTATAACAGTGTAGTGTGATAAGGCCAGAAGTGATTGTGGAGGCAGCTGCTGTTTACCTTGCCAGTTGTACCTGAGCACACACAGCAATAGTAGGGTCACTTAGGCCCTTTCCACAACTCACCTTTTTGCGGAGCTGGGATGTGGGGATCGTGCAAGCAGTCTCTTGCGAGAGGCTCTCACGTCCCCGCTGCTTCAGCTCCACAGCTGCTGCCTGCTCGTGTGAGAACCCCTCCTCTTCCTTCCGCAGGGCAGCCTGGGAGTTTCAGGAAGCATGAGCGACGCAGCTCCGGAGCTCCGCACATAGCCGAAAATGAAATAGTGCACAATTGACACCTGCCAGCCCCTGAAGCGATTGTGAGTGTGTCATGTGGGCTGCTCCTCGCAGTCGCACAACGCTTCAGGGGCCCTTTTGCACAGCAAATGCCGTGTGAAAAGGGCCTTACAGTAGAATTCTCTTGGTTCCCAAGTCAAGCTTGATAGCACCGTTTAATGCAGACACTCCGTTGCGACCCAGTACTGAAAGTCTGTCTTTCTCCAGCTTTCTTTTACCATCCTTCCAATAAGAATGTTGATTAAAAAAACCCTTTCAGCTTAGAAGGAAGATAAGAAAATCGTAGGTGGTGGTGGCGGTAACTGGTCTGGACTCCTGTAAAAACACTTTGTAAAAAAGAGTTTCTTTGTCAGCGGCTTTGTTAACTGAGGCATGATTTTACTGAATCCAGGACAGTCTAAAATACCCAGCCTAGATCAAGGAATGGACCTGCTGATGATTGATACGAAGGAAATAGGGGGCCTTTCTGCACTACACTGTTACAGTGCTATTATTCCACTTTCAACATCCTATGGAATTTTGGGGTTTGTAGTTTACTGAGGCCCAAGAGCTCTCTGGATGAGCATTCTAAAGGCCCCTCCCTAAACTGCAAACCCCAGCATTCCATAGGATGTTGAAAATGGGGTAATAGCACTACAACAGTGTAGTGCAGAAAGACCCAGGAATGTCAGCTGTCAGACTTTCTTGGAAATGTGGCTGCTGCACATCAAAGGAAGTTGTGAAGCCATGCTCACACTTCAAGTGACATCATTCCTGTTGTGATCACTTATTAATGCAATTTTTCATCTCCTGCCAAATCTCTCCTGCCCACTGTGCATCTTTGTAAAATAAAGAGAGGAAGTCTGGAACACAGAACAAGAGCACCTTAGAAGTGAAAACAGAAAAAGAAGGCTTCCATGCTCTGAACTCGTGTGGCAGCTTTAAATGTTGAAACTCCTTCTTCTGCTTTTGGCTTTTTGCAGACAATTCATCCAGACAGGATACAGTGAAACTGGCTGATGACAATGATTCCAAAAATAATTTCTTTTTTCCTCTCATGGGTAACAGATTCAGGGCATGAAGTATGTCCTTGATATTTCAGGATGGATGAAAGATTATAGACATTTTATAAACATGAGGTGCTAGGTGTCCTACCAGTGAGCAGGGAGATATATAGCTGTTTACGCTACCTCTCAAAAGTTGTGCAGCTTTTCTGTTTCTCCTTCCTTACAGATTCTTCTTGCAAAGAAAAAAAGAAAAGAAAAAAGACAGAAGACACTGTGAGAAAATAGGACACATGTCATAATGAGAGTACTTTTTGCTACATGCTCCACAACATTCAATGAAGTAGGAATTTTCACAGTATCCTGAGGTGTCTTCGTGTATCTTTTCAGAATTCGGATGCTTACCCTGTAATTTCATCATCTGCACTGTGACAGTTCTCCAAAACTGTGATTTTACAAACATTCTTCCTGAAGGAAACTTCTTCCATTTTCCTTTTAACTCTCAAACTCCATTCTTAGCTTTCAGCCCTTTTGATTTTCTTGTGCCTCTTTTAAGATCCAGCGTGGTGTAATGGTTTGAACATTGGACTACAGCTCTGGAGACCAAGGCTGGAAACCCCGCTCAACCATGGAAACTCGCTGGGTGACCTTGGGCTAGTCATACACTCTTAGCCTCACTAACCCATCACTAATGTTATCTCACAATCATGACTTTTATTGTGGTGGTTTCTCCCATGAAGCTTATAAACCAGACCATTTGTGCATGTGAATACTTACAGATGGAAAGAAATTATAATTATTTCTGCCAAATTTCATAAATGGCTTTTTAGACAGTTGGGGAAAATCTCAGTGGGAAGAATAATAGATGAGTGGGAATCTGTCACAGTTTCATCCCAGTATTTCAACAGCCTGTTCTGTGTTTTAGAACAGTTATTCGCTGTATGAAAACATATGAGCCTATTTTTTTTCTTTGCTCAAAACCTTTTTTTTTTTGGCACATAAAACTATGATAGTTTCCTGTGCAATAACTGATATTTTGCACAGAAAACATGGTTTGCTGAAAAGAAACCATTTTTTTCCTCTGTGCAGAAAACAGGAGTTTTGTGAAAAAAACCATGTTTTTGTATAAAGAATAATTCCTCCAAAACATTTCAGGATGTTACAATACACATGGGGACAAGGACAGCTATTGTGTTGTTGTGCACCTTCAAGTCATTTCCAAGCAACCGTAAAGTGAATTTATCATAAGGTTTTCTGGAGCTGAGAGTGTGTGATATGCCCAAGGTCACACAGTGGATTTCCATGGCCTAGCAGGGCGTCAAATCCTGGTCTCCAGGATCATAGTCCAACTGCACCATGCTGGCGGCCATTTGAAGATATTCCTTCCTAATTTATATATACATAAAGCATAATAAAAGATAAAAAGAATTATCTGGCGCTGTGTTTTAACAGAATTTGCATTTGTATAAGAAAATGCAGCAACTTTAACAGTAACATTAGAGCTCCAGTCTGATACACAATATATAACTTATCTCTCCTTGAGGCATCCCTGGACTCGATGTGAAAGGAGGCAAATTTTATGATTTTTCATTTTTAGACAAAAATTCCAATAGAACAGAACATGCATTAAGGATTCAAGAGTGGCAATCTTACACGGACAACATTTTTCTTGACAAAGAATTCCTTAGCATCTATCCTGGTTTATTGGTGAGTGTAAAATATCAAACCTAGCAAGCATGAATGCTTCATGAGTTTGAGATTTTCTAAGAGTTGTTAAATAAGATACAGATGCCCTGTATACTGATCCTTAACTGATCTTTAAACCACTTGGGATTAAAGCTTCTATTAACAGCTTTCACAACGTATTGTGACAGAAACCGTTTGTCTATAAACTTTGCAAAATCCCACGTTATGAGTGGTTGATTTTTTCCCCTCTCTCTACGGTTAGGAAGATATCTTGCAGGATGTTAAGTTGCAATCTTTTGGAACAAGTTAAAGTATATCCTCCAACTGTTCTGATTTCACACTGATTTCTCAATTAATCCTCTGCCATCTTGCTGTTTCAGCTTCTTTTAAAACATCCCAGTTTTTCTCTTCTCACTTTCCTCCTTTGTTTTCAGCTTACTTCAGTTACTGTAACCTGAGTTCAAATTGCAAAAGTAGTTTGTATTCAATTAACTTAGCAGGGAGAGAGAATGTACCCTTCCCAGTAGGCTCAGGCAAATGTAAACTGCTGCAGCCTCTCCTAGCTTTTGTGTCCCTCCACACTGATATCATTTGTCATCTTGGCCACACTCTGACATTGCTTGGCCACAGGTGTTCTGATTTTTATTTGTGAAATGTTGAACAACATGACCCAGAATTCACAGGTGAAAACTGGGACACTTACAGCCGAACGGCAACCGGTGTAGTGGTCTGAATGTTGGACTATGTCCCTGGAGGCCAGAGTTTGAATCCCTGCTTAGCCATCCACTGGGTGACCTTGGGCAAATCACATTCTCTCAGCTTCAGAGGAAAGCAGATAATCCCCTTCGGAACAAATCTTGCCAAGAAAAGCCCTAGAGAGGTTCACCTTAGGGTTGCCAGAAGTTGGAAATGACCTGAAGGCACACAACAACAGCAACAACAATGGCTTAATTATCCTAAAGGCACCAGACCCTCTCTGATCTTAGAAGCTAAGCAGAGTCAGTTCTGGTTAGTACTTGGATGGGAGACAGCCAATAACTGCCGGGTGTTGCAGGCTAAATTTCAGAGGAAGGAGATGGCAAAACCACCTGTGGGTACTCCTTGCCTAAGAAAACCCTATGAAATTCATGCAGTCACATAAGTGAACAGGTGACTTGAAAGTGTGTATATGTGCGTGCGCGCGCGCGCACACACGCACACATGGTTAAAGCTTGGGTGGGGGAAGTGGGACCTATGGGTTGTATGATGCCCCCAACATTATTTTTGAGGTCTCCTGATTTCCCCAAAGTTTTGTGCAAATGTTTCTGAACTTTTCCTAAAAGCACCAAATGCCTTCCCACATCCCTTAGTGTAAAGAATAATTCCACTGACAACATTTGGTAAACCATTTTGCCACTTTCTGCTCCTGAAACATTTTGGGCCCTAGAGAGGCCTATACACAAAGTGAAATGATAATTGACTTCCTTTTTAAAAAAAACGTAGTGGCCTAAAATGGAGAATAAGAGGTGTCTCTCAGGAACACCAGCAGGTGGTCTGTATCTGGGCTTTTTCCTGACCTCCTTCCCTTAGCTCCAGACTTCTGAGGATGAGTTTTTCATTTTGTATTATATCAGTTGTTATTCTGATAGGACTTTTGCAGTTGGGGCACAGGGGTGCATATGGTTTCCATCCAGGGATGGGATTTTGTTCCTGTCTAACTCTATATATCTCATAAAGGTTCTTGTGGGGTTGGTAACCAGTGTTACACCCAGATTGGAGAGGCCAAGATGGTCCTCCCTCCCTCCTGGGTGGCAGAGGAACCACACAGTGGCCTGAACCCACGTGAAATACCAATACTGCCTAGCAAGCGGGTTAGAGGAACTGATTTCCACAACAAGGAGGTCAATGGCTGTCTTTGGCTGTAACTGACAAAGCTGTGGGATTTTACATGCCAGCAGAGTGGCTGCATTCATTCTCTGCCAAGCAAAGCCTCTTGTCTCATGGCTGGCTCCTCAACTGAAACCCCCTTGCCCTCAGTCGTTGTCTTTATGATTCAGCTCATTCCATTTGTACTCTTTGGTAAAGTCTATCTTTGGCTTCCTCCTCTGAAGGAATGGCTGCACGTTTCGCGCTGAATGTTCGAAGAGCGCGCACAACACAGAAAGCAGGATTCTGCGATTCATTAAATCTAATTTATTGCATGTGTAATTAGGCACTTCGTAGTTGAACCTGGGTCTCCAGAGATAATAATACTTGGAATGTATATGGGTGTCTTTCATCTTCAAAGTGCTTTACAAACATTAGCTAATTAACAACATAATGAGACATGAAAGACCAATGGTCTTTTACCCACCAGACTGCCTAACCTTGCATAATTCAGATTTTGATGTTTGGAAATGAGGTAAAAGTCTATGATGGGTTTTGCTCAGCTTTCTTCCTATTTTTTTTTCTTTATAAAATACTCTTACTCAGTAATGGTGTAACAATTCAAAATGAGGGGCTTAGAATCTGGAGACCAAAGTCTTTCAGTCTCACATGCTGACATTTTTACTCTTGATAGCAGCCATTAAAAGTGTTTCATTTCCACAATGAAATCTATGTAAGTCAGTGGTTCTCAACCTGTGGGTCCCCAGATGTTTGAGGACTTCAGCTCCCAGAAGCCCCAGCCACTATTGTCAATGCTCAGGGCTTCTGGGAGCTGAAGTCCAAAAACATCTGGGGACCCACAGGTTGAGAACCACTGATGTAAGTGGTCAGCTGTGATTTTAGCTCAGTAATTTGGAAGGCTGTAGACTGTGAGTCAGTGGTGGCCAATGGGATGTGAATCCTAGCTTGGCTCCAGTCTGAACTTCGAAAGAACTATCCAAGGTGCTGAACCTCTTTGGGAACAGGGCTCAACACCATGAAATTCAATCTAAAACGTGGAATGGATTCTCTACCCCAGTGATATGGAAATAATCACTCATGGGCTCGTATTTTCTCATGTTAGAGACTTCTTTTATCCTACAGGGATGAATTCAGTTTTAGATAGGTTCTCAGGACTGGGTAAGTGAGTACAGGAAAAGGCAAAGGGATAGATCTAAAAATTCCAGCATATTTTAGTATAAAGCTCTTACTGCCAGTAACTATACTGGAGGATAGGAGTTTTAGCCCTTTAGAACAGGCAAAAAGAAAGAAAGATTGAGAGAGACAGAGAGAGAGAGAGAGAGACTAATCCTAGGAAATCACCAAACAATGAAGTTATGGGAAGTTGATGTGGCCATGGCTATGTGGTGGCAGTGGTGGGGGGCTAGAGGTCCAAATTCAGCCCTAAGGCCTTAGATTCCCCACCTCTGTGTTAGGATATAGATCCACTGACAGCCATGAGACTTAATAGGTAGACATGACTAATATGTTCCTCTGGTTTCAATAGTTCCAGTATAAGGAAAAGTCTGGATCTTGCCCTTATCTTGGAAGTTGTGCTGCTTCTAATGGATTAGATTGGTTTTCTAATATAGTACCTGTTTCCTTAAAATCTTTAACTGTGAAACAGACGATAAGAGAAGCAAAGTCCTGCTGGATCAGTCGAAAGGTCTATTGGCATGTTATCCTGCTGGGCTTCACATGGAGCATTACAAATGCTTTTTAGGAATACCTGCTTCTTTCTGCCCCCACCCCAATGTAGACTTGATTGATCCTTGTCTTGACCCATAGGGCTGAATCTTTCTTCAGCGCTGGTGGTGGGACCCTGTCCCTCACTGGGGTTGTCAGATCTCAGGATGCTGGTGTTAGGCCTCCAGAGTTCATGGGTGGGATGCAAATTCTCCAGCAGTTGCGCAGTCAGCTCCAATCAAGAGGCAAGGGATGTATACAAATCTTTTGCTGTGAACTCTTGCCTGCCATAGTTCTATGTTTATCCCCCCTTCCCTTGGTAAGGTCTTCTAGCTGGCCCAGTAGCTTACTTTAGTTTGCAAAAGTTAATTGATTTAAATCCAGTTGTTGCAACTTGCAAAAAATTCCAGGAGAGAATGCATGTTGATTTAGTTAGCTAAGCTTCCTTCTCCTCTGCCATACCGCCAGGGCCTACCCCATAACATCACCAAGGATTTGGTATTCTAGAATTCTTAGGGTCTGGGATGGTAATGAACTGGCAACACTATCCCCCACTGCTCCTGAGCTTTGGCATTTGGGGTACTGAAACAGGCCCAGTTTGTGAAGAACAGGTCTTGTGTGCCCATCTGAGCCAGTGTGGGCTTGGTGGACCCTTGGCTTTATTCAGTAGGGCTGAATCTTTCTTTAAGGTTTGTGCTATGATGCTGTCATCCACTGAAGGTAGCTTTGGAAGTTAATGGCATAGTGAAGGGCACACAGTTATCTCCTTTACCATCTTGCTAGCACTTCTCCACATCTGCTACCCAAAGCGACTTCTTCACTCTGCCTAAAGGTAGGGCTGTCCCTGTACGCAACAGCTTCAGATGTGCTCCATTTCAGCTAGATCACACCAAGGGTTATAGCATGAGAAATAGTATCAGCTCAGTGTAATGATGAGAGGCCTTTTGCATTTGTATGCTGTTTCTTGCATGGGTTCTGTATACAAGATGTACAGAAATAGCAATAACATCCTACTAGACATGTAAATAGGATTATGAGGAGGATTTCAAAGTCTCTTATGCCAGTTTCGCAACTGTTCTTGCACCCGTCCTCTGCTCATTTCCCTTTTTATGAAAACTAAAAGTAGCCTCAGAGTTATAGATTTTTTTTTTCAAAAAAGCCCACATCTTTATTACTCATTCCCAGTCTGTGGAGCTTTTCTAAGTTATAAACAGGAAAGCATTTTTTTTTCCTTTTTAAAGCGGGTTTTGTAAATATTTTAGGAAATGCTGCCAAATGGTTGAAGTTCTCAGTATCTCCTCTCAAGCTAGGCCTATGACCCTATATGCACTTATTCTGAGAAAGTCCGATTGAATGCATTGGGATAGTTCTATGCATATGTTTAAGACTCTTGGACTCCATCTGGCATCCTATAGAGATCTTGGGCTACAGTTTCCATCAGTGGCCAAGGGGGACCCTGGCCAGTTCATCTGGAGGTGGCCATGGTTGGGGAAGCTGTTTTCAGAAGTTTCAGTTCTAAAAACTCATTTTAAAAGGGAACAAGGAATTTAATTCAGTTTATATGTTTAATTTATTTAGACTGCATAGTAATTTTGTTTAAGCCCTGGAATCCTGTGGGTGTCTTATGCATGTATAAGTGGGTGGATTTTTTTTTTTTTGTTCCATGTGGAGTGGCAACATTCAATTCAAAGGCCATTTCTGCATGGGGAGAGGGAATCGCCCTGTGACGCTACTCACCAGACTTTTGGGCTCCCCAGTCCAGTCCACGCTTCTCCGTAGCAGTCTGTGGCTGCCGCTCCGCACTGCTCCGGGGACAAAAATGGCAGCTTCTGGTTGGTTGAGGGTCTCGACCAACCACTGAAGCTCACCAGCCTAAAGCCCACCCCCGGCAGATCGCTGACTTTCACCAATGTGAGCCTGCAAATCTGCATATGGGAGCTGGCTCGCAGTGGCGCGCCCCATGCTTTTGAAAGACCTGTTTTAGCAGTCTTTCAAAGGCACACTGGATGACCACTTGTGGTCATTTGTGAGCGGGCTGGACTACAGATCTACGTTCAGTAGGTCTGACCCAGTCCACTCCCAGGTGCAGATGTCCTCCCTGGAGGACGCTCTGCCCCACTTAAAAAACTCCGAGTGGAAATGGCCAAAGTTGAAGAAGCAGGATTGCCCATGTGGTACCATTGCTCCCAGATGTGCACTGTGCATGGGAGGCCCATGCACACTGGGCATGAATGTGAATCAAAAATGGATGCATATGCACATTTTTATTTGTGATCAGTAGCACTTTTGGTGCTTTGATTCAGTTGTGCAATGCTGTTGTTCAATGTATAACACCACATGAAAAGATCTATGCTTTATAACCCCGAGGTAGGATCTCAGCCATGGTGTTTGGGGTCCTAGAGGTGAATTGGGGTGAAATGTGCAGCAAACAGGACAGGCAATTATGTACCCTCTAACATAAGAGAATACAGTCCTTTGGATAACTTGGACCTGAACAGTTGCCAGGTTGAATATAGGATGGGGTCCCTGTAACTATTAATCAATAGTGTATTTACTTGGAGTTGCCTGAGATTTTATTTTCTCATAGGTAACACTTGTTAGAGATACCTTAGGAATTACTTTACCTTACCTTAGGAATTAGATGCGGTTGAAATCCACAGATTTGAGATCCTGTGTCTCTAATTCCCCAAACTGTGTTGTCCAGTATGTATAACTTTTCCCCATGTTCCCCAATCCAATCTGTACTCAGAGTTATTAACATACAGAGGTTGGTTTCCTGAGGGAATACACTGTCCTCCTCCTTCTTGCTGCTAGGTCTTGTCTCCATAGCAACCAGCCTGAGGCCCAAGAGCTCTCCAGCTGAGAATTCTAAAGGACTCTCCCTAAACTGCCAACCCCAGGATTCCATAAAATCTTCACAGGCAACCAATTATATGAGGCCGCCTCACCTCACACAGCCAATCATATGAGGTCTTCACTTGCCTGACACGGACAAACTCACAAACTCAAGAACTTTGACTTTTATATAGTAGATTAACAGATCCTGGATCAGGAAGAGATACTATAAAGTTCTGTTGTGCAGAAGTACAGTATGTCACCTCCCCTCAATACCCAATTCTTACCTACTTCAGCCCCTCACCCAACTATTTACTGGCTGATGGAGAACAAGGGTTCCTGTACTTTGGCAGAACTTTATGGTACATCTTCCTGATAATAGGATCTCTTCATAATTAAAGCTACTGGAGCCCTGTCTCATCCTCAGCCTGGCAATCCTACTTGCATAGGGAATGCGATTTAGTATGGTAATATCCCTTCTTTTCTCAGGATGTTGGATAAACTGTATTACAAAGAGAACACATTGGACAATAATTCAGAAACATTTTTTTAAAGTATTGTTTATTGGGGAAAAGGGAAGGAGGAAGAAATAAACAAGAAAAAGCAAAACTGTTCATGATATAATACATTAAACCATGTTGTTTAAATCATAAGCAAATGAATAAATATCTATGACTATAATTCACCGTACTTTCTACCATGCAAAATAAAATACCAACTTTAAACTTCCTATTCTTTCCTTATTGGTTCTTTGATATGTATTATCCATCTTCTTAACTAAGTATTTCCATTGTCAAGACTATTTTATAGTGACTGCTCCTGAATTTATCAAAGTTATCTTAACATATCATTATTACATTTTGTTGATCAATTGTGTTAGATCATATAGCTTAAGTGATTAACAAAAGTATGGAAGAGTGATGAAATTACCATCCCACATTTGAACCCATTTAAACTGTTAGGAGTGGTATTTACTAATCCTTTCACGATAGGAGCCCATTCTTTCTGAGTTTCTGATTCTACTCTTCCCCTAATTCAGAAACTTTTGAGCCACGCAGCTTAACCAACCTTGTTTCTCCCTACTGAAAGGGAGTGGCTGTTCACTGTTGCCATACTAAGTGAATTAAGCAACACAGTGCTCCCAGCAGGCTGCTGAATAAAATAGAGCAGTTCTCTGAGTAAAACAAAGAATGCTGAGTTGGGCTAGACCCTGCCATCTGAGCAACAAGTCTGAAAATAACCTCAGCTGGTCCCTTTGGGAGTACTAGTCAGTTCTTGTTTTTCACACCAACTCTTGCTCCAGTGTTGTAACTAGTCAGTTGGCTAATTTACTGGCTTTTGTCTAGGAACCTAGGAAGAACTTCCAGCTCTATTTCCTTCCCACCCCCTTTGCCAAGGAGAGCAGTACCAAGAGGAGCAAAGTATGATGGTGGACCATTAACATGACAGCTATTGAAATCCAAAGCTCTTGGAAATTGATGCAGCTCTGCAAGATGTTCATATATTCACACATTCTGGTCACAGGCCAATGGAATTGAAACAATCAGTTACTCTTAGTTATAATGCCTGTGTCATATCCTCTAACTCAGTGGTTCTCAACCTGTGGATCCCCAGATGTTTGTGGACTTCAGCTCCCAGAAGCCCTGAGCATTGACCATAGTGGCTGGGGCTTCTGGGAGCTGAAGTCCACAACATCTGGGGACCCACAGGTTGAGAACCACTGCTCTAACTCTATTTGTCAGGGACTGTCCCAGTTAGTAATCTGTAGTCTCACTTTTCCAGCTTCTTTTGCAATGCCCATTTCCTCTTCCCATTTCCCACCTTGGTCATCAGCTTACTTCAGTTGCTGCAAACTGAATTCAAAATTCAAAAGTTGTTTGTACTCAAGCGGAGCAGCTGGGAGTGCGGGGAGAGAGAAGTAGAGGGAGTGAAGTCTTACCCTTCCCAGTGGGCTCAGGTGAAAGCGCACTGCTGCACCCTGTCCTAACTAACATGTTCTTCTTTGTTAATAACTTCTTGGCCACACTCCGATGTTGCTTGACCACAAGTGTCCCGGTTTTCATCTGTGAAATGTTGGAGGGTGTGCAATGTTTACCACAAGTATCTCAGGCAGAGCTTGGAAACATTAAGTTTCGCACTCCATCTCCTAGAATCTGAGTATAGTTACAGCCCCTAGTGGCATGGCCACTGGGAAGTGTAGTGAAAAAGGTTAACATGTCCAAGGTCTGTTCCAGTCCCAGTACATCTCCTCTTACCAGTTGTTGAGAAAGATGGACAAGCCTTTTCTGGGCACTATCTTCAGAGAAATGACTTTTTCTTTGGTGTGGGGAATGGAGTTTTCTGTGCAAAATGAAAAAAAAATCACTTTGGTTTTGTTTTGAAGACTCCCCCCTGCCACCTTTCCTTGTCACTCTTTATTTCTGGGTCCTAGAGAGAAAATGAGAGGATTGGGAATAAGGAGAAACAATTGCTGCTCCTCTTATTCATTTACTTTTCAAGCAGGGGCTGGGTACAGAGCAAAAACGAATGAGTTATAGAGTTGACGGTTGGGGGAGCTACTCAGGGGCACCTTGCTTGCCCCCCTTGACTACTTTAGAAATAGCACTGACCATCTCTTCTGTATTATCTGTCCAATCCAGGGAAGCAAGTCACACCATGCCAATATTTTTTTATGAGCAGAGAAGTGAAATATAGAGAAGCAACGTGCCAAAGAAAATAAGTCAGCAACTGAGTCTGCTCTTTGGGATCTATAGATGGTGTCCGTTGCCTGGATGAAACAACCTGTGGATTGCTTCATTTTGAGCCAGACCTTTTCATATTTTCCTCCCCACCTCCAACAACAAGAGATTTTTTTTTTTATGTATTTAAGGTAAAGATACGCATAGGGAAGCCTTTGTGACTGTTGCAGATATATTGGAGGTGAATAATGAAAATCAGGGTGAGAAGGAGTCCCCCACAGAGAAGAAATTCGCCCCTGCCATCGGAATAGGAAATGTTTTATGTCTGAATAATAATGCGGTTTGTGGCTTTTCTTGTAATGCATTGTCCAAACTTTAATCTTGAATCATTTATCAAAGTTTTCTATTGTGCTGTACTAATGGATCTCTTTAGCAAAGCAGTGAAAAAGGCTGCACCTTGAGCAAAAGTAGCAAAAGTGCTATTTATCTTTTCTTTTTTTCTCTTTTTCCTGGCCCCTTTGGCAGGATGATAAAATTTTTTCGAAAAACTAACTTACCAGGAATGGTGACCCTGTAGAGATGTAGAAGCATGGGTGAGTCAGATGCATACATGCCTCACTGTGATTTAGATATCTCCCGGAGCCTCAGAAGAAAATCATGTTGTAAGTCTTCTTATGTTTCTTCCTCAGCAACTGATGAAAGATTTTGCCTTTGCATTAGAAGGCCTCTCTATCCAGAACATGGAAAAGTTACCTTTTTCGGACAATAGCTTTCAAAATCCTGAAGCCAGCAGCTAGGCACAGCTTTGGACTCATTTTAAAAACCACTTTAAATGGTTCTAAATCTATAGAATAACTTATTTTAAAAATCTCGATTGATTGATTGCATTTATATAACACCTTTCTCCCGATGCAAGACCAAAGGTGGCTCACTAATATTTTCACTGACGTTTTTGCATGTTTCAGTCAATTCTGGTTTTAATATTCTGTAAACCTCCCTAGAGATCCAGAGTGGCATAGTAGTTTGAGTGTTGGGCTACGACCCTGGAAATCAGGGTTCAGTTCTGTGCTCGGCCATAAAAACCCACTGGGTGATCTTGGGCACACCACACACTCTCAGCTGCTAGTGATAGGTTCACCTCACGGTCACCATAAGTTGGAAGGAACTTGAAGGCATATAACAAAGCCTCCCTGAGTCCTAATATTGTGGAGAAGATGAGGTATAAATAAATAAAATCAATATCACCATCATCATCATCATCGTCATCACCACTACAACCACCATCTCCATGGCAGATTTCCAAACTCTGCTCTACATCACGAGACCTATTAGTCTTATGTGGAGCCCTGGTGGTGCAGTGGTTAAATGCTGGTACTGCAGCCTCAAGGTTGTGAGTTCGATCCTGCAGGGCTCTGGGTTGACTCAGCCTTCCATCCTTCTGCAGATAAGTAAAATGAATACCTAGCTTGTTGGGAGCAATTAGCTAAATACATTGTAAGCCACTTAGAGAGCACTTAGCTCATAAACGGTATAGAAATACACTTGCTATTTCCATTGCTATCTACCTCTGTACTGTTGTATCTGACCAGCACCATCTCTCCAGTGTTTTAGATAAGACTCCTTCCTAGCACTGCTTTCAGATACTGGGAATTTAACCTGAGACTCTCTGCATAACCTTCATGAAGTATCTGGTCAGAACTGTCTTTTGTTCAAAGGCTCTTTGTGCCAATATACACTTTGTGCCAGTTTTTAAGGAAGCACAAGACTTTTGCCTAAACATGCATTTTTAAAGAAGCATGCAAGTCCTGGGGTTTGCAGTTCAGGAAGGGGCCTTTAGAATTCTCAGCCAGAGAGCTCTTTGGCCTCAGGAAACTACAAACCCCGGAATTCCACAGGATGTTAAAAGTGGAATAACAGCCCTATAAACAGTGTAGTTTCATTTTTGGACATGTTCCTCATGGCTTTCTGAAGGCTAGGCCACAATGAGGGACAATGAGGGTTGGGCATTGTGAATTTCATTATGCCCCCACCAACTCTCTTTTCCCCTATTGAGTTCCTTCCCAATTAGTCTATGTGTGCAGAATTTAGAAACATGGGTGTGATTTTCCTAGAGACACTTTACTAGAGACACTCCATCTTTACTGGTCCTGTAAAATGTTTGTGAAATCAAAAGGAGATGGGGGGAGACTTTGAATAAATAACAAATAACAGCACTAAATAAATGAGAAACTCTTTAATATTTTTGCAGCTTAGTAGAGATGAGGGAAGACTGTATTAGCACAGGTACCCCTCTCCCCTTCTTAACCTTGATTTATTGCATTAGGCAAAACCATGCTCAGTATATTACATAGTAAGCATTGCTGCTCTTAGCCTGATCTCGGATGTTATCTGTGGTTGTGAGCACATTTTATAACCGCTGCTGTCAGATTGGAAAAAGAAAAAGGGGAGGGGGGAATCCAAGCATCAATCTCCTGGATAAAAATCAGACCACTTTCTACCACAGTTTGACCTTAGTGATGCCTTTGGATAGTCTTACTTGCCTAAGACCTTACAGCAATTACCAAGGGACAGTTTGAAAATGGAGCTTTTATGGTGTGGTCTGGAATTACCAGCTACAGCAGAGACTTAAGGTACAGGCATGGAGAGAGTGACTTCCCAGCATTAGAAAGAATTTGATAGAATTCTGCTACTGCCCAAAGAAAATAAAGGGACCTAGGTGGACAAAATCCCAGTCATATTTTTATTTGCTTCTCCCTTAAATGCTACACACAGTCTGCACACTTGGAATCTGCATGCGTTAAATACTCATTCTGGACTGCATAAAGGGCCTCTCAGAATTCTCCGCAGTCAGAGAATGTGGGAGAAACTTTCAGCCAGTCAAAGTGATGCTTGTGACCCATAAAACCCTATAGCTTTGGTCCAGGTCATCTGATAGGATCTGTCTCCCTATATGAGCCTGACAAAGCCTTGAGCTCCTCAAGACAGGCATATCCCTCAGTCCTACCACTTCCTCAGGTTCTCTTCTTGGGATGCAAGATAGGGTCTTCTTGGTGGTTGCCCCAGGCTTGGAAACTCCCCTCCTCGAGAGGATAGCATGGCTCTCTCCTTGCAATCCTTCCATCAGAGACCATTTCCACACGACATTGTTGCAATGCTATTATTACGCTTTCAACATCTTCTGGAATCCTGTGTTTGCAGTCTAGGGAGGGGCCTTTAGAATTCTCAGCCAGAGAGCTCTTTGGTCTCAGTGAACTACAAACCCCAGAATTCCACAGGAGGTTGAAAGTGGAATAAGAGCACTATAACAGTATAGAGCAGAAATGGCCAAAGATAAATGCACCAAACCAGGACTCATATTCATATGTTGTTATTGTGAGGAGCCTTCAGTTTGACTCCAAACTATGGTGATCTTACCTCAGAGTTTTCTTGGCAAGATTTATTCAGTGGATATTTGCCATTGCCTCCTCGTAAGGCTAAGTGTGACCTAAGTATCACCTATGGGTTTCAATGGTGGAATAGAGATTTGAACCCTAGGCCATTTCCGCACTACACTGTTATGGTGCTATTATTCCACTTTCAACATCCTATGGAATCCTGGGGTTTGCAGTTTCAGAGGGCATTTAGAATTCTCAGCCAGAGAGCTTTTGGGCCTCAGTAAACTACAAACCCCAGAATTCCCCAGGATGTTGAAAGTGGGATAATAGAGCTATAACAGTGTAGTGTGGAAATGGCCCTGCTCTCCTAGAGTCCTAATCCAGCATTCAAACCACTACAACATGCTGGCTCTATTTACACTCATAGCAAATTGTTTTATTTGCTATTTTGTTCTACAAAGAATTTCACAGGCCAAAGGTCTGATAAAGATGCTCGACAGAAACACAATCTCCTCTTCTTTTATCTCACATCACTTCTTTCTGAAGACTGTTTTTTTTTTGTTAAATTTTTGCATTTAATGCTATGCTTGCAATACTGTTTAAAATTATTTTTAAAGGCAATATATAATAACCATAAGAAGGGAAAATGGAGGGGGAAAAGGAGCAAGCAAGTTTAAGCTCTTTTACTGTACAAGAGATGATTATTAAGATAAATACTGTGCAAAAGAATCTGGAGTTAATTATATTCCATATAATCAGACATTGGTTGACTTGTAATTTATTGCCCCCTAATTTGCATTTATTATCAAAGATAATCCATTTTCAGGAAGTGCAAAATAACATGATGTAAGCTGTGATCAGGAAGGCATGCTTTTAGCTAACTTCAAAACTATGTTCCAGTCTTTTCAAAACCAATTACATACAATTTCAGGAAATAACACACTAAAAGACATTCAGGCGACTTGTAATTGTCAGTGCAGGAAAAAAAATACAAAAAAGAAGTCATTTTTGGAAGGAAAATATCATGTTTTTCAATTGAAGGTATTCATTCACTGAGTGTCAAAAAAGCAGATGAAAGCAGGTAAACTAATTTATTAAGTCTAGTCCTACATGTGGATCCTGTTCAGGCAAAAATAAAGTAAAAAATTAAAATGTGAGTAGAATTAGAATTTCTCACTAAGGGAAAGACATAGTAGATATCTCTGCTTTGGATTAGGTTCTGTCTATTATTAAAGAAAATTCAATTAATATCTTCAAAAAGCCAATGATTTTTTTGTGTTCTTTATAGTATGTAAACTGGGTTTAGCATACAAAAACTGGGATCCTGTTGGTTGGTCCCAACTAGAGTAGATCAGCTGTTGAGTGATGAGTCAATACCTAGATGAATCCAACTGTTTCAGTGACTCTAGACTGGACCAATAATAGGTTTTGGCCCAAAGAATGGGTGTAGCTACAGGGAAAGGGGAAAAGATGGAAGGGGGAAATTCAAATAAAAGTTTGCCCCCATTCAACGATTTTTCTCTTCTTCAGTTCTCATGTTTCTAGTATTGCAGAGAATTAGGCCATTTCTGTGTGGAGTCACCGTCCTGCTACGGGGACAAGATGGCAGAGGTGTGCCAGTCATACTTCTCCATGGCATCATCGTGGTCCTGCTGACATCCCACCCGCACCTGTCATGATCGCAGGATATTTGCTTAATGGATTAAATCTGCTAAGCACCCACAATTGCATGATGCTCCTGTATTTACCTGCCATGCAGAAGGGCAGGAAGCGCAATGGAGGTACTTCCTTCCCCAGCACAGCATAGGAAAGAGCCTGGCTAAACTGCAGAATGCATGCGCATCTTGCTTGCGCTCCTTTCCATAGGAAGCTGGCTGGGTGCAGAAGGAAGTGTTCTTGTCACACTCCCTTCTCCTCAAAGGTGCTGCCAGGATTGTAACAGGAGCATGATGGGAGAAGGTAATGTGCAGAAATGGCCCTTGACATTGAAAATTGCCCATCTCTAGAACTCTTATACATCAGCTGTCAGAGAAAACTAGGTTTACAGCTGTTACCGCCAGAGGATATTTTCTTTGGCTACCCCTAAATTGTGGAATAACCTGCCAGAGGAGATTCCCAGGTTTAAAATGGCAGTCTCTTCTGGCAAGCCTACTCAGATGATTGTCCCCTGCCTCAATCTAGGCCCTTTCTGCACGTGGTTATTAAGGAGGGCCAATGCATCTTGCCATGGAGGTCTTCTGCACTTTGAAGCAGACTAGGTTTGGTTTATTTACCTTTGTTCCACACGTAATTCCAACTAAATGTGCCCCCATGTGGTGGTAAAGTGCGCTATTTGAAAACGGGAAGAAATTGATTTTCCAGTTTTCCAGACGGATCCGATTTGTACTTTCCCAGTGGTGCAGACGCGCACATTTGTGCCAATGCAAATTGGTGGTCAGGGGAGGGCTCATGGGAGGGGCCAGGGGGGTAGTATGGACTTTTGTATGTATGCACATACACATGTACGCAATGATGTACTAAACCATGCAAAAAAACCCAACAACAACAACCATGCAGAGCCGACGGGGTGGGGTGCGGGGAGTAGCAGGAGTGGCCACGGCAGAGGCAGTGTAGATGCGTGAACTCGCACTCCTCTGAATCAGAATGGAACATACGCAGTAGCTGTGCAGAAGGAAATGAGGGAAAGTCTGCCTTGCTTCAAGCCCAGAAAATCCAGTAAGAAACGGCATGAACCAATTCACCAGCTTCGTGCAGAAAGGGCCCTAGAGAGAGAGGCAGGTAAGAAATAGTAACAAGAACAACAACAACAACAGTTGTATATGGCTTCCTTTTGTCACATTGCCTGCCCCTTTTTGGGAGGATACCTATATGGGTTTTCTAAGTGCTTAAGCGAAGCTTTAAATGATTGCAATGCTGGAAATTTGGAGAATGAAGGGAAATTTCATGGGGGAAAGAGTTCAGTACTCTCATTTTGCCCTCCTCCATAGCTACACCACTGGGAAAATATAACTTTTTTCTACAAAAGCTGCTTTGCTTCCCCACTACCATTTCTACAGCCAAAAGGCAGTGCTTGCACATATACACTTTTAAACAGAGACAGAGAGTGAATTATATCTATTCATATTATTCATTAAGGATGGGTAAATGTGTTTGGGTTGATTTTTCTCTCATTTTTGCGTTGAATATATTTTTACCATCTTTAATTAAATTGGATAGTTTGTTTATAAGGGTTTTGGTATTATATATTATTTTAGCTGTATTCGGATCTTCAGGTCCCATATAAAGAGCAAGTGCATACAATAAATAAATGAATGAATGAATGAATGAATGAATGAGATTTATATTGCATCTTGCTCTCCAAACTGGAGAATCAAGATGGCTCACAACAATTTTATTTATTCATTTATTTATTAAATTTATATGCTGCCTTTTCTCTCAAAGTGGGACCCAAGGCAGCTTCCAGACAGTTAAAAAATATTAAAAGCATTTAAACAATTAAAAACATTTTAAAAAAACATACAAAATTGTAAACTTACAATAAGTTTTAAAAACAGCTAATAAATAAATAAAAGCTCTGAATATTAAAATGATGTACATGAAAAAACACAAAAAAATAATATTAAAAGCAAATTAATTGACACTATTTAAATGCAATGGGATAAAAAGACACTTAAATGTGCCCTGATTAAAACGCATTGGTTTTGTTACAAAAATATGTTTGATTTAAGAAAAATATATGAAAATTTGTAGATACTTTTTGTGTACATATCCCTTACTGTATGTTTGTATACAGAATTTTGCCAAATACCTGCAATTTCCAAGCTATTTCCCTAATGTATTTTTAAACAATAGCTGGATTTCTGTTAATTAATATGATTGTGTATGTCTAGTGTACATCACTGGAGCTTTTGTTTTTTTAGTTATTATGGAGGTCAGAATTCTGTTTCAACCTTGCAATGACCAAAATCCTACTAAAACTTACCAAACAAGGTGAGTTTTGTGGGGTACCATCAAGAGCTACAGATGCATAACCATGCCATAGAGGCATACTTTCCAATGCAGGATCTCAACCATTATTTTTACGGAAATACACATTTTTTTGCATATATCTGCATTTCTGCACACTTTTTTTCCCCCATTGGGCAGCTCCAAAACTGAGTTTTGGCACATGCCTTCTTTGGAAAGCGTGAAGTTAGCAATATTTGCCACGCTATGCAACACACACATCAGTTTACACAACAAACTTTAAAAATCGTAAAGTACGTCGATTCGCTGACTAGATATCCGAGAAGGAAAAATATAAGCATAAGTAAATAAATACCAAATGTCTTCAAATATCCTAAATTTCCTAAATAAATAAATAAAAAGTTTTAAATACTGAAATACATCCCAGGTTGGTTAACACCCTCCTGTTGTGTGGCCCTTTTGAACAGCAGCATTTTGCAGTTTCTGGAGAGACACTTGTTTTGTGGGAATCTTGCTGCTTCATTCTCGGGAAGGCCACTTGACACTACTTTGAGAAGCTCACGATTAAAAATTCCCATCTGGCACAGAAGTGGAATTACCTCCTGCATTTTTCCCTCCAGCTTGTTGTTTTGTTGCTGCTGTGCTGGTTTAAGGTTAATGTTTTACTGCTTAGCTAAAGCCAGAACACCAGTTTCCTATTATAGTTCAGGTTTTTTTTTTCTCCCCAACTTTCTACCTATGATTGATTCCAGTGGGTTTCTGACTAGCATTCATTCTCCCAATGTGAAATCGCAGTGGGAAAAAAAAAAAAATCAGTGGCTAATGCATGTAATGCTGGAGAGAGAGAAGAGAGAGTTTTGTTAATGTATAACAAAGCGATTTCATGAATAAATTTCTTTTGTCACCGCTGGGGTCACTGAGCTTTCATTCTGGCAAGCCATTCAATGCTTGGCTGTAAGCATCTTTTTCCCAAAGGGAACATAGGGAGATACTAATCGTGTACTTTTGAACTGGATCACTCGAGGATTACATCTCATTTGGAGTGGGCGCACTGTGTAGAGCAGGCTGGGAGGACTTTGGCACTAAAATGCTTCAGATTTTCCAAGACGGGGGAGGGGCTATAGCTTCAAGAAAAGTACAGGTAGACACTACCTTCCCTACCAATAATGTAGAGTTAGGTAGAGATGGACAGGTCGTTCTGCATCTGGTGCTTGTCCTTGTTGCTGGGATTCAGCCAGAGATCTGTTCTCTCCAAATTCCACATCAGTCTACATTTTTTTTGGAGATAATTTCTATTAAACATAGAAGTTTTAGCTATAATAAAAGACACAGAAACTCACAGGAAAAAAAAGAAAGATGTAAAATAACATCAAGATCATCATCATCATCCATCATCATTATTAATTTGTATCTTGCTTTTTTCCTTAAAAGAACTCAAAGTGGTTTACAATACTTTTTTTTAAAAAAAAAAAGTTAAAAAAATCATAACATGCAAAAGTTAATACACAAATTAAACAACCAAGTAGTAATTAAAACAGAGTTAAAATACATATCTAAAAACACAAACAAATCACATGCTACAAACTCAAAACAAAAGAGCCTATCACACTAATTACAAAACTTAGCAAGCAAGAATGAAACTGTACAAAGATAAGAAAAAATGAAAGGCAAAACAGAAAAAAAAATGCATAGTTGGTTTCCTAATTCCTGGAATTTAGTAAAAGATGTTTTCAAAGGGAAAAAATGACTTCTACCATATGATCCCGTAATATCTAAATATGGTTACAACAACTTTAAACTATCATTTCCAACAGTTCTTCGTACACTTCTCTTACTTACTTGCAACCTGATTATAGTTGGAGATAATAAATTCTTTTGCTATCAACACAATGCCATTGGCTTTGGTTAATTAAATCCTGCCACTTCAGGTCTACCATCAGTCTACATTTTTTATATACAGTTCTTCCCCTTCCTCCCCCCTTCCTCCTCCTGTGCTGGCATCTTCTATTGTAGTTACAAATTTGTAACTTAGAGTTACAGAACCATTAACTGTTCTGTAGTCAGCTGTACTATGCATTCACAACTGTGGCACTATTGCCACAGTTCTAAATGTCACCCCCCTAAATCCCACCTTAAACTCCAGTGATGCAATGGAGGTCTGTTCTGCTGGTGATTGAGGCATGGCAGGATGATGTTAGCTGATGCCTCCTACCAGTGAGTTTGGCTGTGACAATCAGAAGGAGGACCACATCACATTGTCCCTTCGCAACACAGATTGTTGGCAGAAGGGGACTGGAAATGCCACCCTGTTGCATCTGAGACCTCCGTCACCTGGAGTGGCTGCTGGATGTTAAGGTAGGTTTGGCAGCTCAGGCCAGAAGGCAATACTTACTTACACGTTTGTAATTCAGTTGGTGATATAGAATCATAGAATCGTAGAGCTGGAAGAGACCACAAGGGCCATCCAATCCAACCCCCCGCCGTGCAGGAAATGTAGGCTCTCATTGTCACAGTTGTTGTTGTCTATCTTTTGCCCTGTTTAGGACTCAAGACAGCTTCATTCTTGTTCTTGTGTGCCTTCAAGTCCTTTCCAACTTACGGTGACCCTAAGGGGAAGCTATCATGGGGCTTTCTGAGACTGACAGTGTGCTTACAAGAGTTAAAACACAGCTAAGAACCACAGCATACAAAAGTTTGAAAGTGATTAAACCATCCTAAAAACGAAGCCACCATTAAACATGGCCTAAATCTTGCCAAGAAAACTCTGGGGGCCCTTCCACACTCCACTGTTATAGTGCTATTATATCATTTTCAACATCCTGTGGAATTCTGGAGTTTGCAGTTGACTGAGGCCCAAGAGCTCTCTGGCTGAGAATTCTAAAGGGCCTTCCCTACACTGCAAACCCCAGGGTTCCATAGGATGTTGAAAGTGGAATAATAGCACTATAACAGCGTAGGCAGAAATGTTCTAGGATAGGGTTGCCATAAATTGACTTGAAAGCCCACAAGAACAACAAATATTCAAACTGTAGCCCTATCTGTGTATTTTTATACTCACTGTTCTCCAAGCTACGTATTTTTTTTTCTTAAAACACAGTTTTACATGCCATTTCTACCAACATCCACGTATTTCTTCCCAACTCTCCCTATTAACCATATTTTTTTTCCATGCACATTTTGTTCTATTTTTGTAACCACCTGGAAAGTGTTACATTTTTCTATATAACATTTCCTTTAATATATATATTTCTGCATGCAGTTTTACACATACACACACACGCACACACACAGACTTATAATGTATAATTATAATTTATAATGTATTTTAATGAAAAGAATATATATGTGTGTGTATGTGTGTGTGTATAATGTGTGTGTATGGAAAGGTGTTCTTGAAGTACACGTTGGTTGCAATTGTCCCTAACATATACATTTTTGCCTCTTAAAAGACAGTTTTAAACTGGGCAAATTCACCACTGCTCACCAGCTATCACCGGTTAGGATCTCTCTTCATTTCTGTCATAGAAGACATATTATCTCCCTATCTCCATTGAGTGGCAGAAATCAAGCCATTTTTTATTTTCCAAATCTATATTAGAGGAGGAAGAGGAAGAGGAGGAAGAAGAAAAAGATCTATCTATCTATCCATCTATCTAACTAACTATCCATAGCCTGCCTGCCTGCCTGCCTGCCTGCCTCCCTCCCTCCCTCTCTCTGTCTTTCTCTCTCTCTCTCTGTCTTTCTCTCTCTCTCTCAATTAATAGAGCAATAGAGAATTACAGGGTAAACAGGACGATTCTTCCTGTTCATGACTACGCTAGCAAGTTCAAGGGGACTTATAGCTTTAAAATACTGAGAATCTAAAGTATCCCAGTTTCAAGATGGTAGTAGTTAGGTCTAACACTCTGATCTGAAATATTATTTTCAGTGGCATATAGGGTTTTTTTTTAGAAAAGCTTTTTTTTCAAGACACTGTTCTCACCCTGAGTTTCTTCCCTTCATTGTGAGGCTCAGAGAGGAGAGGCCAGACCCTGAGATTTTAGAACCCAAGAATTTTCCCTCCAACTCCCCCCCGCCCGTATCTCCTTCTTCAGATACATAACTCACATACACGTTAAAAACAAAATGAGATGACTTAGCTATGAAAATCTACCACAGGGAGAAACTGGTCAGGGAGAGAGAGAATGAGGCACTGTGCTCTGTCTAGAATTTTAACAACTTACACATGATCTAGGTTTCTTTCACACTGCACAATGATAGCATCATTCCAGTTTAACTGTCATGGCTGAAACCTATAGAATCTTCTGGTTTGTAGTGTGATAAGCCACAACAGCTCTCAGGCTGAGAATTCCAAATGTCACCCCCTGAATGCTAAATCCCAGGATATCACTGGATGTTGCCATGGCACTTAAAGTAAAATCATAGTGCTATAACTGCGTAATGTGAAAGGCCCCTAAAGAACAGAATTTTGTGCTCAACTAGATTGTACCATGATAAGCATGTAGGGGAATTATGTATTTGAATGATGCTCCCTGAAACAAACAAGCAAAAACAACAACACATAACTTCTTGAGCAGATAGGTAGCAAAAATACTTCTCCCTAGTATATTTGTTTTCTGCATTCAATGCGGCACTTTCTTCTGTAGGAGAGCACACAAACGTGCAAAGTCTCTCTTGCAATCTGAAGAGTATGGTACAGTCTCCACGCAATTCTTCTGCATGTATGACTAGCTGGAGATGTCTGGATAGACTGTAAGTTTTCTTTTTTTCCTTTACCCCTACATTGCAATGCTTCATTGTCAGAAACTTTACTTGTACTCTTTCTAAATCGTTAGTGTATCTTGGCACTCCATTTGGAAGCTTTCAGCCATAATCTCACATCTTGTAAACATTTCTTTTGTTTCCTTCAGCCAGTGTTGAGATTCTCTTTGGAAAAGCTCTAACTTTATTAGATTTTTTAAAAAAATGCTTTTGGGGCAAGAAATACATAGTGTTTGGATGGACTCACACTGGGAATCTATCAACCTTGGTTCAAAAGCACGGACCTTAGAATAGGGCGGGAAGGAGGTAGAGGGGGCTTGAAACCCCCCTCCAAGTATGAGCAATGGGGTGGCGGAGCCCCAAGAATAATCTGGCAAAACTGGATCACAAAGGCCGTTTCCGTCCTACACTGTTATAGTGCTATTATTCCACTTTCAACATCCTGGGGAATTCTGGGGTTTGTAGTTTACTGAGGCCCAAGAGCTCTCTGGCTGAGAATTCTCAATGCCCCTCCCTAAACTGCAAAGCCCAGGATTCCATACGATGTTGAAAGTGGAATAATAGCACTATAACAGTGTAGGGCAGAAATGGCCCCAGATTCCCATGCTGTTGAACTTCCTCAGGCATTATGAATCAGACGTATGCTATATGACCAAGCACTGGGAAATATTAAGATAGCAATTGCTGTTGAGAGCTCCCAGGTATAACAAAGGCTGCCATCTATACGATGCAACCTTACTTGGGAATATGCTACGTGGAATACATGGAGGACACTTCTAAGTACAGCATTGTGCTTGTAGGAGTCTTAATGTTTAAGAATGTTGGAATGATAATAGAAGGGAAAAGTAATTTGCCTTCCCATTGCATGTACCTGAAAACAAGCAAAATTTAAAGAAAATCCAATTGCCAATGTTGAGCTCCCCCACTTTAAAAATGATTAGAGGGCCTCTGCTCAAATGAAAGTCTCACTGATTTTGGTGGGGTCTACTCACAAGTAAGATGCTATTTTGTGGTAGGTTACTGAAGCGAGCAGGATGCTGGGCCAATCCAGTGCTGCTCTTTATGTGTTCTTAAGCACACATTTTAGGGTCATTCCTTCCTTTCTCCATCCAGCTGAGCCAAATCTCCTGATCTATCTGCAACACGGAAAAAGTCTTTTTCCCTTCAATAAAGACATTTTCATGTTCAGATGCAAAAGAGGTGGATGTAGGGCTGGGGGGTGGAGGAAGGAAGCCACTGAAAGGAATCTATGAACATAAGACAACACCACCAGCAGCAGCAGTAGCTGAATTCTCTTTGTTATCAAGTGAAATGACTCCACAAATATGACAATAAATCACTCCGGAAATCAATCCAAGTGGAGGCGACTGCTCCATGCTGATAATGCATCAATCAATATTTAATGTTTACACTTTAATTAATCCACGCGAAGGAAGCATTCTTTCAGTGACACAAAAAAGGAATGAGAAATAAAACACCTTTGATATCAAACAGGGAACAAACTGCCTGCTATCTGTTAGGCTTTGATTGGGCCTTCAATTGATCATTGCGGCCTGTCTCCCCATTCTTTCTATTCTCCACTTTGCTAGTGTACAATGTCACATTTGGTTATAAAACAAACGCAGTCTTTTTGCAGCAGGAAGAAAGAGAATCAGGAAAGGAAGGAAGGAAGGAAGGAAGGAAGGAAGGAAGGATGGATTATGAATTTGGTTGTTGCAACTTCTTTGGAATAAAAGAGAAAAATCATTCTGAATTAATGGATTCTGGAGATGGGAGGAAAGGAGAGAGAAAAACATATCTTCCAACATTTCAAAGATGAAAACTATACCACGTGTGGCCAAGCAACTTCAGAGTGTAGTCAAGATGGCGAAAGTTATTAATGAGGAAGAAAACACATACTAGGAGAAGCTATAGCAGTTTGCTGTTGCCTGAGCCTACCGGGAAGGGTAAGATTCTGCCCCTTCTCTCCATCCTCATTGAGTTAACTGAGTACAAACTATTCTTGCAATTTGAACTGGGTTTGCAGCAATGGAAGTAATCCGATAACAAAGAGCGAAAGTGGGAAGAGGAAAGAAAAACTTGTTCATTTTAAAAGCAGCTGAAAAAATGGGATGACAGAGGATTAACTGGGACTGGCTTTGCCAAATGTGGATAGTTGCAGGGTATAGGAAAGTTAGCAGGAATAGTAAGTCCTCAAAAAGAGATTTTTAAAATTGACTTCTTCTGACAATCCAGCAAAGAGGAGTCTACCACAACAACAAATAAACAACAAACAATGATGGACACAATTTTCTGTCCAAGGAAAGACAGAGGCCAGAATCCTGTTAGTGGGATATACATGCTTTATGTATGTACGTGTCACACTATTCTGTAACCTCTTATGCCCCATCTAAAAACCTTCTCCTCTGCAGCTTGCATGCCCCATCTAAGCTGTGGGGACCTCCTCTCATTCCCATTGCAGTTCACTAGGAAAAGAAGAAAAATGAAATCATAGTTCTTCTCTCTCCCTCTAGTGAACTGCACCAGCAATGAGAGACAGTGGTTGCTCCTTAGTTGTCTCCCTCCCCATCTCCATGACTTTTAATAGATGCAGCTGTGGCCCTTTGGCACTTGAGAGTTGTCTGACCTGGAGGCATGGAGCTATGCATGCAAAGAAATTATGCTCCATGCTCATCATGTTGGATCTTGATCTAAAACTTTGGGGTGAGAAAAGCCAGCTGTAGTTGCCTTATAATACATTTATCACAGACTAGAGCAGTGGTTCTCAACCTGTGGGTCCCCAGATGTTTGTGGACTTCAGCTCCCAGAAGCCCCAGCCACTATGGTCAATGCTCAGGGCTTAGAGCAATGCTGTAGTAAATGTTTTGGAATGTAGCCTCAGTGCTATCTATGGCCTAAATACCCCAAAGGCACCAGATCTCATCTGATCTTAGAAGCTAAGCAGGGCCAGCCCTGGTTAGTAATTGGATAGGAGATTGCCAATGACTGCCAGGTGCTGTAGGCTATATTTTGAAGGAAGAAACTGGTAAAACCATCTCTGAGTATTCTTTTCCTAAGAAAACTCTAAGAAACCCATGGGGTCGCCAGAAGTTGACAGAAGGAATGAAGGTACATTCACCTACACAAAGCAGTACTATATAAAGTGGTAGTCTATGGATCAATACTGGCCTGCGAACCATTAGCTGTTGGTCTATGATGTATTTTCAGGAATGAAAGAAACAGTTATACATAGGGACTAAGTATGTTACCATTCTCTGGAATGTTGGGAATAATAGCTTACCAGTCCACCATATCAGATAGGCAGAGAAACACCAGACTAGAAATCAGACTTGGAATCACAGCCAACACAAAATGGAAAAAAAGTTCTAAAATGGACAGGGACCATGGGATGGGGTACTGCTTTCAACATCTCCCCGTGGTCCTGTTAGAACCACCCTCTTAGCACCTGATATGCAAAATGAGGCTACAGTATGAGAGCTTCAGTTCTGTTGCATTTGCTCTTTCAATGTGGGTGGCATTGCATAATGTAGAAGTCATGTCAGAAACCAGCCGAACAGCAGCTATGGTTTTTTGATCCATGGAACCTGTTGTCTCCAGAAATGCAATGGTGCTATAACGCATGGATTGCCACCCCAGAATCCCTATTTACAGGGCCAAAAATTTATTCATGCTTAAGAAGTGAGAAGTCAGCTCAGCAGGTTCATTGCAACCAATTGGAAATCCATAACATTTCACTGGAGCCTAAGCCTGGCTGGCCTTCTCTCTGGATTAGGACCAATGGCTTTTGGAGCAAATCTTAAGCTGGTTAAGAACATTCGGCATTAGTGCCAGTGGCCCCACTTAGTACAGGAGAGTGCCAGGAAAGGGCTAATATTTTGGCATTCTTGACAGCTATATTTATTAGGCAATTTAGCTCCAGCGAGTTATGTTTTTAGTTATATTTGGGTGGGTGCCCAGAGATCTAATTTATAATAATAAAATATTTCCAAAGCAGTGGCCAAACTCAAGTGGATTAAACTTCTGTTTCCTAACAGAAAAGAAAAGAAGTGGGCATGCTATTAAAACCCAGCTTGTTTTGGAAACTGATGATATTTGCAAAGCTTGGCATGGATCCTATTGTTTGGTCCTAATTAAGGTAGAGTAGACCCATTGAATCAACTGCTAAAGAGTGAGTCAACACTTGTGCAAATACCGCTGATTCAATGAGTGTCCTCTGGCTGGGAGTTTCAATAGGATTCAGGTTCTTGGAAGTAATATGTTAGAAGTAGAATGATATCTATGGTCCTTTCTGCACCTTACCCTGGTGGCGCAGTGGTTAAATGCCGGTACTGCAACCACAAGGTTGTGAGTTCGATCCTGCCAGGCTCCAAGGTTGACTCAGCCTTCCATCGTTTCATAGGTCGGTAAAATGAGTACCCAGCTTGTTGGGGGCAAATAGCTAAAATACATTGTAAACCGCTTAGATAACACTAGTTGATAGCTGGTATAGAAATAAATGCTATTGCTATTGCTATTCTTCCGGCACTGGGGTGCAGAGATCGCGCAAGCAGCCTCTGGCGAGAGGCTGTTGTGTCCGGGGTCCTTCGGCTCCGCATGAGCTGCCTGCTCACGTGAGAGCCCCGCCTCTTCCTTCCACAGTGCAGCCTGGGAGTTTCCCAGGCTGTGCTGGGGCAGGAAGCGCGACCGGCACGGCTCCGGAGGCTCCGCACACCAGGTAAGTGCCCAGGGCCTGGGAGCAATGTGCGAATGCGCACCATTTTCGGCTTCTAGCCGAAAATGAAAAGGTGTGCGATCAGCACCTGCTGGCCCCTGGAGCGTCGCGCAATTGTGAGTGCGTCGTGCAGATCACTCCTCACAATCATGCTATGCTCCAGGTGCCCTTTCACATGGAAAATGCCATGTGAAAAGGGCCTATGGCATGTACAGCTTGTGTATGTATACCAAAATGGCCATAGCCATTTAGTGGCTGAGGAAGATAGGAGAGGTGAGACAATGGTCATATTTGTACTACGCTGTTTTAGTACTATTATCCCACTTTCAACATCCTATGGAATCCTGGGATTCACAGCTTAGGGACAGGCATTTAGAATTCTCAACCAGAGAGCTCTTTGGCCTCAGTGAACTACAAATCCCAGAATTCCACAGCATGTAGAAAAATAGCACTATATGAAAGTGGAATAATAGCACTATAACAGTGTTGAGTGAAAATGGCCAACATTCTGTTGTGTTCCTACTGTTGGAAGTAAAAAGATGACATTCCCTTCTGAACCTTGGAAGGTCACATATGACAAAGGAACTCTAATGAAAATACTGAAGCAGGGCTTGAGGGAATGGAGTCTTGGGCCCTTGTTTTGGGCTGTTTTTGTGTTCCTTGACCTCTCTAGATTCAACGAGAGAGAGAAAGAGAGAGAGACAGAGAATTACTTGTAAGCCTCAACAAATACTCATTTTTCAAAGCCACAAAGGGAATGCCGATCACTTCAGAGGTGAAGCCACAGGGGAAAAAAATGATGGTCTTCCCTTCAGAATAAGTATTCTGCCCCCAAATTTCTAGCATTGTAGTAACCTAAAGCTACAGTTGAACATTTTGAGATAGTATTTAAGCACTGAAAGAAAAGGAGCTGGCAGTGTTGCCTAGGAAAAGCAAACACAACAAACATGGGAGTTTTAGGTATGAATGATTTCAGTAATGAATTATTTTCTCAGTAATCTCTACAGAAGAAGATATTGCAACAACAACCAGTTCCACCAAGGTTAGGTGACAGAAAAAGGCCTATAGGCTTCCATGAAGCAGCTGATTCTTCAGATGAAGTCAAAGAGAAACTGTGATGGCTAACACCAGCATCCCTCAAACACCTGTCTGTCTTTAAATACAATTGCATATAAATAGTTGCATTTTTTTTTTCATTTCAGGTTTGGAAGTATTTGAGCCTCTAGGCTGTAGTTATCAAACCAAACATCTATTTGATGGAAAGGGGGTATATGGAAGATGTATTTCTCACCAGCTGACCAGGCATTAAAAACAACAACAACCAAAAAAGCACAAAAATTTTCTAGCATCATCATCATCATCATCATCATCATTATTATTACTATTATTATTATTTGGCTTCCATTAGAGTAGCCCCACTGAATCAATAGACTTCTCCTATGGGTTGACTCACCGTTCAACAATTGGGTTAGTCTGCTCTAGTTGGGACTAAACAATGGAATCCAGGCCTATGTTCTTAATTATTATATATTCCATTTAAGGATTGTTGTATGTCAGCGACAAATAAAAAGTACTTAGTGTAATTATTCTAGCACCTCACTAAAACTCAGATGTTGGGCATAGGTGATTGAAGCTATAAAAGTTCCCGAATAAGAACAACGAGCCCTATGAAACTAATGAAAACAATTGCCAACTTCCTTGCTCTAAAGCTTGATTTTATTTTATTTTTTTTTTAAAAAGAGTTGCATTTCTTCAGGGCTGCCAAAAATGAACAGTTTATTTGAATTTAACTTGGGTCTCCAAGAAAACTTATTTTAAAAAAGTCTTTCAAGAAAGTAGGATAAAGCCGTGTTGCAGAAATGAGGATGTAATTAAACTGTTTCTATGCCCTGCCAATTTCAGGGTTTTTTAAAAAAGCAGGATAACCCAGTAATGCAAATAAAGAACTGATCAATAACCAGGCATATTCCCTGACTGGAGCTGAATACGAGACAGAACAGATGCTACGATTCAAGTTAGTCCTTTTTTTCCTGTTCATTTTTTGATAAAAATACATATATATCCTGCCAAATGGCCCTGAGAAGGTTTGTAACACAATGAATAATGCAACTGGGGAAAACAACAACAAATATATTCTATTTCATACAATTTTAAAAACAACACAGCACCAAACAAGCAACTAAGATTTCAAAAGCATGACAAAACCATATGATGAACATCAATAAAATCAATTAAAAACCTATAAACAAAGCTACTAGGTGAGATGTTGTTGGGTTGCAACTCCCAGCAACCCTAGCTTTCATAGCCAATGGTGAGGCATGATGGGAGTTGCAGTCCAACATCTGGAGGACCACATGATTCCTGCACCTGTACTCTAGCTATCTGATGAAAGGCTATTTGGGATAATGTGATTACCATTTGCACTGAAGCCTGAAGGGAGTTCAGGGTTTGATAGGATGATCTCCAAGACCCCTTCCAAACAGAGTATGCATTCATTAATTCATTCGCTCTCTGTCCTTCAGCCAAAGAGTCTCTCCAGGTGGCTTAAAAATTGTTAATTTGACAGTGCCTTGCATTGAGGCTTGCAATCCAAAAGCGAGATTACGCATAAAGAGAATGGGAGTGGGAGAATAGAGTAAGGCCATTTCTGCACTACATTGTTATAGTGCTATTATTCCACTTTCAGCGTCCTATGGAATCCTGGGGTTTGAAGTTTAGGGAGGGGCATTTAGAATCCTAAGACAGAGGGCTCTTTGGCTTAGGAAACTACAAACCCCAGAATTCCACAGGATGTTGAAAGTGGAATAATGGCACTATAACAGTGTAGGATAGAAATGACCTAAGTCTACCAGATGCTCTACTGGCTGGTCCTCTCTCCCACAGAGGCAATTGGAACATGAAGGGAGGGCCTCTCAGCAGTCCTTGGGCCGAGCAATTGTGCCTGGCTGCTTTTGTCTCCTCCTGAGGCCAGAGCAATGGCAGCTGGAGAGGAGAGAAGAGAGGGGCTCTAACCAGATGCTTAGCCAAGACACAATGAAGCTGTACCTGGCTGCTCTTCTCATCAAGGTACTGTGGAACTGTGCCCGGCTGTTGTTCTCTCTCAGAGGCCAGAGCAATGGCAGAGTACAGAAAAGTTGCATTTAGAGACTGCAAGTGCCAGAAGTCCCAGCTAGGGTTCCCAGTCTGTATCAAACTCCATCATTCTATAATTCTATGAAGAGGATTGTAGTTGACCATTGTTGCTTTTCCGGTCACAGAATGGCACTGGTGGAAGAGACACAAAGGAAAGTGGTCCATAAGCCAATGATAAATTGTATGTGTGCAATGCTATGTACAGAGAACTGGCGTTGAGCATGGGACTAGGATTCAGAGACCAGGGTTCAAATCCCTGCTCAGCCATAGAAACCAATTGGGTGACTTTGGGCAAGTTGCACTTTCTCAGCCTCAGAGGAAGGCAAAGGCAAACCCCCTCTGAACAAATCTTGCCAAGAAAGCCCAATGATAGGTTTACTTAGGGTCACCATAAGTTGAAAAGTACTTGAAGACACACAGCAACAAATGCTATGTACATAATAGGGCAGTTAAAAATAAATACGGAATCATGGGGAGTTCCCAATGTGTAGTCTCTGACTCAGAAATGAGAATGCAAAAGTAATGTACAGGGAGAGAAATTCTGATGAGGGGAATTTCAGGAGAATTCGGCTGACATTCGGTGAACAGGTGGAGTGAAATGTTCTACCAGTGTAGCTCTGTGCTTTCCTCCACCCCAGCAACAGCCAAGCTCTGTGAGGAGCTGGTTCTTCTTCTGCTTACTGAAGGAAGGGGATGAAAGTGGGAGGCAATTCATACAACGTGGCCAGAAGAAATCAGGATATCAGAGCTCAGACTAGCTGCATCTTCGCTGTGTGAATTACCTCCCCACTCTTTTCCAGCCCCACCAGCAAACTGTAGCAACAGCAGCTCTTCCTGGGGCTTGATAGCTACCAATGAGAGTTTTCAGAGGGATACAAAGGGGCAAAGAACAGCCTATCTCCATAGCTGCATATAGCTGCACACAAGTCTCACTGAGGTGTGCATATGTCACAATAAGATTCTGCCCCCATCCCTGGTTGCTGTGTGTCTTCAAGTACTTCATCCCCAAGCACTGAGATCTGTCAAGGAAACTTTCTGCTGTGTCTCACTACTGGGAGCAAAATATTATGTAGATATGAGTGGAATGGCCTTCTTTGCTGTGGCACCTTAGTTTGGGAATGCCCCAGCCCTCCTTGGAGGCTCAGTTGGTGCTGATGCAGGCCGCATTTCAGCACCTTTCCAGTACTTTCCTCTTCTCCCATGCTTTTGTGGCCCAGTGATTACCCCTTGTCTCTCTGACCTACTGGCTTACTGTCCTCTTGTTTTCTTTCACTCTGTTAAATTGTTTTAAGTTGTTTTTATTGTCTGTACATTAAGGTTCTCAGATATGGGGTACAATATAAAAATTCATATAGCTCAACTAACAGACACATCTCAGGCATCCTATTGGTGTACTCCAGATATATTGGACAACAATTCCTATCATTCCCATAAAGCAGGAGTGGAAATCATGCAGCCCTCTCAATATTGCTGGACTGCAACTCCTACCATCTCTTGCCTTTAGTAAGAGCAGTGAGGGTTGCAGTTCATCAACTTAGCTTCCACCCTTGCCATATATATGTTTCCTGCGGAGATGGAAATGGTATTCCAACAAATCTGGTGGCTACTAGATTGGGGAAGGTGGACAATGCACATTTCTACACTACCTCTGCTGAGAAGGAGATAATTTACTTGGGGGTTCTGTCCATCCATGATAGCTTAGAATGCCATCAGACTCAGCCACTTTGGGTCCCATATTGGGAAAAAAGTGGGCTATAAAATGAATCAATGAATGAATGACCATTTAAAATGATGGAGAATATGTTACAGAAACATAGAAGGCACACCGTGAGCAATGAAGTCCAACTTCTCATTTAGTGCAGGAACTCTCGCAGTGGTTCTCAACCTGTGGGTCCCCAGATGTTTTCGGACTTCAGCTCCCAGAAGCCCCAGCCACTATGGTCAATGCATTCCAGCCTCTTTTTGTGAAGACATCCAGAAAAAAGAGACCCCACTATCATTTCTGCGCTACATGTTATAGTGCTATTATTCCACTTTCAACATCCTGTGGAATCCTGAGGTTTGCAGTTTAGAGAGGGGCATTTTGAATTCTCAGCCAGAGAGAGCCCTTTGGCCTCAGTCAACTACAAATCCCAGAATTCCACAGGATGTTGAAAGTGGAATAATAACACTATAACAGTGTAGTGTGGAAATGGCGTAGGTACCTAGTTCTATCACTAGACCACTCTTACCATTAGGAGGTTCCTTCTAATGTTCAATCAAAATCCATCCTCCTGTAACTTAAAACCATGTTTCTTGTTTTTTCTTAATTGTTTACTTATCTATCTTCTTAATATTGTTGCTCAAACCTTTGAGAAGAGGTACTCTTTTATTATGCATTGTCTTTTCAGTGCACAACACAACAGCAAAACAACACAAATAGTCTACTTACTGGATCAAAACTATTAATAGTCCACCTTAGTAGATCTCCTGTTTATTAACAGTGTTCCCTATCTGGAGACTTTAGAAAAACGTGAACAACTTTGACTGGTTTATTAACAAAGTACCGTTGAACCTTAATTCCACAAAAAATATAAACTTTTTTCTTTCCCCTCCTCACCCCCTCCCCACCAAATTTTGCATTGCAACAAAGAGAAAGCATCCTCATTACTTATTAAGATGTGGTACATCCTTTGTATATTGAGTTTCCTCATAGACTTTGAACTCTTATCCCTTGTCATTTTATTTCGGAGGCAAAACATCAAAGTGGCATGGTCTTAACAGAGCTCCTGAGGAGGAGAGGCCTTTCAGAGAATATTAATGCCCTCTTGAAGAGTGGGAAGGAGGTGTAATCCCCTCCAAGTCTCATCTTGGGAGTCTAACAATACAGAATTGCTCTAGCATACTGGGTAGATTTGGAAATAATGTGCTGCTTCGCCAAGGTGGCAGGCCAGGAGTGTGGGATATTTTAGTGGAATATCTGCCACAGCAATGTGCAAGAGAGAGGACAGCAGAACGAATCTCAAGGGTGAAGCAGACAAGAATTTGTGTAGTACACCTAGTAGCAAAGGAGAAAAACGAAGGGGGAATGAAATAGAAAGAAATGGAAGGGACGTTGAGGAGATGGAGCATAATTTTATGGACTCATGAACCAAGATTCTACATCAGTAAAGTGCAATGTAAATATCTGCTAGGGGAGCTATGTTATGCAACTCCCATAGTGAACATCAGTGTAGCTCAATGCTACATGGCTGCCAATCCACCATGCAAATGCATTGTGCAAAGGCAATGCATAGAGGCAAGGTGTATCCATATGTTGCTCTATATACTTTAACATACTGCCACATGTGCAACAATGTTCTTAATTATGCTTAACTAAGTAGCATCTCCTGATCTCTCTGTTCCTACTTTAGCTGGCAGCAGCTGCTTTGAGAGATAGAGGATCAGTGTGCAGCACATGGACACTTCCATCCTCTTCCTCTAGTGATCTCTGGTGTGACAATCAGAAGGAGGATCCTTATCATAATACTTTCTCACACAGGAGATCACTGAAGGGAGGAGGTGGAAACATCAGTATGCTGTGCCCTGATCAACAGAAGAACAGACTTCCACCACTTGCAGGGGCTGCTGCCTGGTAAAGTGGGAATGGGAGACTTTTATGGTCATGGCAATAATACCACAATTGTGCTATGTAGGGAGAGTGAGTATGAATCAGCTACAGATGTGAAACTCCAGGCTCTGTAACTGTGATAGTGAATTCCAGTCAATCATCATTTCCTGTGCAACCCCCCTGTTTTCTGCACAAGCAAGCTTTTTTTTTTTCTGTACTGAAAATAGGGTTTTGTGAAAAACAAAACAAAGCAACACTTTGGGACATTTGAATGCGGGGGCGAACCTTGTGGAGGAATGTTTGCTGTTTCTTGCAGGATGCTGAAAGCTATCAGAATTGTTCATCTTTGCACACAAGAATGAAATAGTCAAGAATTTACATATGTATGATGTAGCATCTTTCCTCTCCTCCTCATCTTTCCTTTCATTATGAATGAATGTTGTACAGGCTCTTGTGAGTGGAAGAGTAACTTTGCAGAGAACAAAGATGTTGGCTGGGCAGCAACCCTTTATAGAAAATGGAAATTCATCGCTGAGGAATGCCATAAGAAGTCCTACCCAGAGACTAGAAATACATTTTCTTTGGACTACTTCAGGACAACATGGTTGGAGGACTCTGGCAGTTGTGGTTCAAACATGTACTTTTCCCACATTCTGGTATTACCTGCATTTCTGTGTTGAAAACAAAGGAGCAAAACCATTCTTTCCTTCGTTATAGTGACTCCCTCTTAAGGCAGTTCCTGCTGAGGTCCAGCAGTTGGAGTGAGAAATGTCTGTGCCATTTTCAGTGTTGCTTGCTCTTCCTCAAAGAAAAGCCACAGATGGACACCAAAAGCCTTCTACAGGGTTGAACCAAAAAGGATCTCAGCCTTATCACAATAGACACCTTCAGATTTGGAAATGGTTAAAAGAAATGGCTGCTTTGTTTTGTGGAAGGGGTTATTTTGCTTTGCACAACATGGGATGTTGGCCCAAACTCAGCATCATGTCGATCAAATGCTCAGCTATACACAAATTAATGTTCCTTAGTATGGAGCTCTCTAGTCAAAACCAGACTGAAGCGCATAATTGAAATTAGGGATTGATGGAAACTATTCCGGCTGTTAGAGTTGCCAGTGACTCATGTTTACAAATATCTAATTTGTGGGTAGAGACTGTTGTGCATTGGCCAGTCAGGAGATGGGACTTAGTAGGAGCCCTTTCACACTGTACAGTTATAATGCTATAATTCCATTCTAACTATGATGGTCCCATCTGAAGGAATTGTGGGGTTTGCAATTTAGGGAGAGGCCTTTAGAATTCCCAAACAGATTGTCCTTTTGCCTCTCTGAACAACAAATCCCATGGTTTCATAGGATCCAGCCATGCCAGTTAAAGTGGAATCATAGTGCTACCACTATTTAATGTGAAAGGACCCTAGGTTTTGGTAACCAGGAGTAGAGGAGGATCAGGCTATTTATATACATTGGTTACAGTCTTGGGCCATTTCCACAGTATACTGTTATAGTGCTATTATTCCACTTTCAACATCTTGTTGCATTCTGGGGTTTGTAGTTTACTGAGGCCAAAGAGCTCTCTGGCTGAGAATTCTAAATGCCCCTCTCTAAACTGCAAATCCCAGGATTCCATAGGATGTTGAAAGTGGAATAATAGCACTATAACAGTGTAGTGTGGAAATGGCCCAAGACTTCCTTCATCTCTATGTATCTTATGAAAACAGTCACCTTTGGGAGCACAGTGACTAGCAGCACCTACTATACTAAGCAAAACATCATCTGTGTGTCCTGCGATCTTATTTACATTACAGAATGCAGATGTACAGGTTGCTGTCTTCAGTGAATGGAGAAAACAACTACTTGTGTACATGTTTCAGGAGTCACAAGTCAGATTACAGTCAGGAGCTTGAAGCTTTCTGTGGTTAGCATGTGCTGTTGAAGTCTCTTGATGCAAGCAATTTTCCTGGCAGTCAATGGGCTTGATAAAACTATTAGTCCTATCTAGAACTGATCCATTGAATTTATTAGACTTATGTAAATGTTGACTCAAGATCCAACCCCTGATTCAAGGAATCTAGTCTGGTTGGTAATACCCACTAAATTTAGGTCTGCAATATTTGGAGTGGCTCTACCCACCCCTATCCCTTGTGGATAGGAAGTTCAATAAAGCACTTCCTGTGCTGGTTGAGATCTTCTCTCTCTCATGCCATGTTCCTTCTGGTCCTGACATGTTTGCTCATGTTGTCCAGCTCTGAATCTCAGACTTTCCTCTGCCCAGTGCTCAGTCTTATCTCTCTAGTTAAAATGCACCTTGTAAGCACCACAGGGTAGAGTCTTGTCTTTTTTTGTTTGTGCCTATTTACAAGGCACCGTCTACACTAAGGATTTGGAGCATTTGGTCCTCCAGATGTGCTGGACTGCAACTTCCACAGTTCCTATCATCAGCCATGATAGATGAGAGTGATGGGAGTTACAGGCATCTACAGGTCCAAAGTTTTCCAACCTCTGACATATAATGGTAATGTTGTCTTCTTAATAATAAAAACATTTTAATATAGAAATCAAACTAGATAAATAAAACTCTCTCTGTTTGATCCTGATGTCTGCATTCACCTTCTTTAGGGGTAGATGAAAATAGCTGAGACACATGATTTTATTCTAATATAAACTCTTGCTCTTCTTCTCCTTCTCCTTCTTTTCTTTTGGCAGAAACGCATTCAGCAGCAGCCCAGGTCACCGGATGATTTACAAAACTGTCATTGTCATATGGTGTTAATTTGATAGCTCGTTTCGAGTGACATCTGCGAGAAACAGTTGGACATGCTTCGGCTTTTGCATTAATTAACTCAAGTTTCTAATTAATTTTGCAAAGCTGAAAACAAACAAATAAAAATAGGGTGAAAAATAATAGCTAAAAACCCGAGATAAGATGCACTTCAACACCTCTCTTCAGTTACTGATACCCATTGGTTTGGCTTTGGTTTCCACTTGCCATGGATTTTTTTTTTTTTTAAAAATGGGTTGAGTGGTACGCTGGGCATTTTCTTGGCAGAACGGTTAGAGTGCCGTCGTGTTTCAACTTGTGAAAAAATACAGTGTGTATTGTTTGGACTTGCAGGTGTGGGAAATGGAAGAAATATGCAATCAAAACATGGTCAGGGTTTAATCATTTGCATTTGTGGAGGGTTATTTCTGAGGAAGCATGTATAGGATTGCATAGTTAACTGCATACCACCACACAGCCCTGAAAACAACCCAATCTTGTCTCATTTTGGAAGCTAACCGGGGCCTGGTTTGTACTTGGATAGAAGACCAAGCATCTCAGATTAGGCTAGGAAAGAACCTTTGCTGAAACTCTGTAAAGATGCTGCTGGTCACCTCTTAGGAGTGCTTTTGTTGTCCATTTCTGCATGGCAGGGGGTTGGACTAGGTGATTCTTTCAGCTCTTAAGATTCTGCAATTCTATGATAAAGCGGACAGGAGGAGAGTGTGTTTTATATCTCCAGCAAACAGCAGCTCCCATGTCAGTGAATGGGTGAATCCATTCCAGGATTTAGTCCAAAATTTTGAAAAGCCATCCAAGGGACTGAAAGTATTTGGGAATCAGAGTTCAACATCTTGCTCCTTTAAAGTTCTGACTAAAAAACAGACTGGATTCACAGCCCCATTAGCATGGGAAGCTATGAGCAGCCAATGTTGGTACCTCCAGCCAGTCGCTTGTAGTGGTCAGGTTTTTTTTTAACTAACAAGCAACACAGTTTCTTTCATTTTCTTTTGATAAACAGGAAAGCAGAGTTGTTTTTACAAAACTGGAATGAGCAAGGTAGCTCACAACTTTTGAAGTGTAAGAAATTACTTTTTAAAAAGTCATTTCCCAAGCCCTGTGAAAGTCTTTGAAAACTGGCCATGGAAACCTACTGTCTGACCTTGGGGGCATCACACACTCTCAGCCCTGCAAAACCCCTTGATGGGTTCTCCATAAGCCCGATATGTCTTGAAGACAGGCAACGACACACTGAAGACGCCAACGGAATGCAAGCAGAGCAAAGAGAAGTATTCTAGGTATGAACAATTTTTACTGACTCACTCTTTGCAATGCTAGAAATTCGGGGACAGAAGAAAACGTTCATTTCAGGAGGGTGGATTTCCTGGGCGGGAGAAATGCCCTCATTTTGCTGCCCTGTAGCTACAGCCTTGCAGAAAAATATAGACTTCAAAGCAACATATGTGTGTAATAACACGCAAAGTACGAATAACGGCAGCACCCACATTTCTTGTATATTTCTGTGCAGTTGCTTTCAGGGGTTCTTGTTTTGATCAGTTGCTTTCCTTTCCTTTGGTGAAAATAATAGGCAGGTTGTGTTATTTGGTTGACCAACAGGAAGTGTACTAATGCCACCTTGCCTGTAACACCTTATAATCTTCATAACCTTGTCTGTACTGGACAGTTTTAGGAACTCTTTCTATTCTTAGGGCCTCTTCTCTCTAATTTCATACTAATCCATAGCCTCTTAATGAGAAACTTCAACTTCAAACACTGTGATTCAGGAGGAAAATATATGTATATATATATATTTGCCTGGAAAACATTTCATCATTTATCAGCAATTCATGGTATCGGTTCCAAGACCAATTTCTTTCTTTACATAAGAGGGTCTATATGTTCAAAACTTTTAAAAAATAATAATACATAACTAAAATAGTCAAAGCTTAGGGATGCTTACGTTTTGAAGTGGTGGGATTTGGGGAACTGGTGTTGAAAAAATAACTTCTCAGACTTCTGGAAGTATGTTAGGGAAGTTTAACAGAAGCCCCCTGCCCCCAGTCATTCCTTAATATCTAGAAGAAAGATCAGGAAACTACTGATGAGAAAGATATTGGCTTAAGGCCCTGGAGATCTGCTTTTGGTCAGAGTAGACAATACTGCATGAAATGGACAAATATATACGAATCCATTATAAAATGGCTTCCTACTTTGCTGTGAACATAGGCTCAAGAACTCATTTTGCAAAAGTGGCACTCTTATTTGAAACATTCTAAGCCTTTTCCAGCTTAAGGGTAGATTCAGTCACCTCTGATCTGGCAATAGACCAAAGCTTGGAAAAATTCCACTTTTGCGTGACAATTCACAGAATCTAGGCTGGTCAGGAAATTCTAGGAGGTGTGTTTTTTTAAAGGAATGTTTCAAAACTCTGAGACTAATTTCTCACATCTGAAGTCCAAGAACTCAAGTGAAGGCAACCAGCATTGGCAGGGGGAGCTTGGATGCCAAGACTGGAGAAACATTTTAAGAGCCTGGATTAAATAAATAGAGAAACATTCTTTCATGTCTGGGACAAGTGGAAAAATCAACAACAAATACACACATTCAAACAGTCCTGACTTAACGGGAACAATTGCCACATCTTCTCTTTATCTCTGGTACTTTACTGTCCCTCATATATCCCCCCCTTTTTTTGTGGCATTTGGGAATGCCTTGTTAAAATTATTGGCCAGAATCCTGGATCATCTAATTGTTAAGTAACTTCTCTTAGCCCCACTCTCAGAAACCTGATGGAAATGTCATTCACTCTTACTAAAATCTCCAGCAAAATGGTTCTCCCCTCCATACAGTTGATGCCTGGTAAAGTAGATTTAGGGGGAGTTATAATCATGACAATAATATTAAAATTGTGATGAAGTAGCGATCATGAATACAAAATGGTTATGAAAGAATAAATCTGGGCCAGTGGTTCTTAACGTTTTCCTTACCATAGAGCTCCGTTAAATATCTTTTTTTTTCTTTTTGCATGGACCACCAAGACTTAGAACCCTTAAAGTGTATCAAATATTTATTTAAAATTGCTCATCAAGGACCTTCAAATTGGGAGAGAAGGGAGAAATAAGTAGATGCACATACTCTTATTATGATATTTTTATTAGAATTATTTTGTCCAAATTTGTCTTTCTTCTTTCCTTTCTTTCTTTCTATTTTAGCTGTAAAGACGCATAACACTTCTTCAAGCCTTCACACACTCACTGTGAGGACATCGTGGCTCCCCAGTGGTCCACGGACCCCAGGTTAAGAACTGCTGAACTAGGCCTCTCTTTCCTAGAGATGGTTTCCTGAGTGATTTTTGGCATAGGAGCTGATATCTTATGGACAAGGTCGAGGAGAAGAAGAGATCCAAATTGGGCTCATTACATCCATCTCAATACTACCTTTCTAGAAGCATTCTCATCCTTTGGTTAAAAAAAAAAATCTTCGAAAAACTGTGCAAATGTGTGGTTTACAATAAAACATTGCAGGATAGGGGTGTTCTCCTTCAGGATTCCAGATAGCCATGCCCTTTTTCAGGGTACTCCATTTTATTCTACCTTCTTCTGGTTTTCCATCATCTTCCCATGCCCACTAAATGTGTTTAATGAGATGAGTTTTAGGGCTCCTTCACTGTCTTGGGCCGGTATTTTTATCAGCTACGCTGGGTGACTTGGGCACATCACACAGTCTCAGCCCCAGAAAAACCTCATGATGGGTTCACCTTCAGGTCACCATAAGTCAGAAATGACTTGAAGGCACAGAACAACAACACACCTAGGTCATTTCCACCCTCCACTGTTATAGCGCTATTATTCCACTTTCAACCTCCTATGGAATCCTGGAGTTTGCAGTTTAGGGAGGGGCATTGAGAATTCTCAACCAGAGAGCTCTTGGGCCTCAGGAAACCACAGACCTCATGCTCTGAACATCAGCCGAATGGACCTCATTCTTCCATGCAGTTGATACCCACTACTGTAGGTTGTGTGTGTGTGGGGGAGGAAGAAGTTACGATCATAGCAATAGTGTCACAATTGTGATTGAGTAGTGATTGTGATTATGGAACAGTTACCTACATTTACTCATCTGTAAATGGCATACTTAACTTAAATAATTAAAGTATTTCCTAGAAACTCCCAGCAATATCAAGCATTTTTCATTTCTGCTGCCCAGGTTAGTTTAAATTAACCCAACTGCCATCGCTCTGGCCTTGGAGGGAGACAAGAAGAGCCAGGCACAGTTCCATCACCCCTAGGCTCAGAAGCAGATGAAAGGCTTTCCCTCCATCCCAACTGCCACAGCCCTGGCCTTGGGAAGAGAATAGTACCTACAGTATCTACTGGACTGAATCCCCTCTCTGATGGCCACCCCCTTTTCTTTTTGTGTCCTGTCTTAGTTAGATTGGAAGCCTGAGGGCAGGGAACTGTTTTGCTGTTCTTTTACTTGTAGAGCACCATGTAAGGTGATGATACTAAATAAATAAATAAATAAAGATAACATAATTATCAACAACAATAATAAAAACTAGGTAGCTGATACAGAATACTGGCCTTGGTTTTTCTGGAAAGGTTTTTTTTTTTCTTTCGGGGGGGGGGAACAACTGGAAACCCTGAGCTTCCTATTAGTCTGCTGATAGTTCTAATGTGTGAGTGAATAATGCTTTGGCCACATAAGGATAACGGTTTAAAAACATGAACTTGTTAATTGGTTGTGATTATATCACATTAGGCTCCCTTTATTTGCATTTCCTTGGTGGCACTGTTGCTAACGCAAGCAATGTAATATAATTCAGCATGACGGAAAGGGACAAAAGTTTCCCAAAAGATTCCTTCTCACAGTTGCACCAGATTGTGCTCAGATATCACACCAGTCCTTGTGTTACCTATAAAGAAATCCTAGTACACTGGATTAACTTAGCCCATATTGCATCCTCTTACAGCAGCCTGAGGATTTGCATATTCTTTCTGATTATCTGGTAATTAAACCAAGTAAGTACATATATACAGTAATTACCATGTAACCTCCGGGGCCATCTGGTCTGGAGGACAGCATTAACTGTGTGTTTACTTCACTGTTTTGAAGTGTGGCAGAACTAGCCATTGTTGACGGGTCTAAACTAAGGTTTAGGTCTGATTGTTTTGGTCAAATCGTGGCCTCAGCCAGACTTGTGGAAGTCTGATGTATTAATTACCTGTCTGTGACCCAGGCTAGGTTTTCCAAAAGACAGAAAAGCCTACCTAGATACATCTAGCCAGGACTCTGGATGAGTTTTTAACTGCTTGTGGAGCAGATCTCATATTCACTAACTACATGTGCTCAAAATGAGAACAGATTGGCCTTCTTTCCCCTTGAAAAGTAACCCAGCGGCATCCATGTGACATCTAGGGTTGTCAGACTGAAAACTGGATTGGGTTCCTGTACCTTTAATAGTTGCATAGAAGAGAGACTTTCTTGGCATGAAACTAGTAACAAGCTACCCCCTCTTCCACATCAGAGACAGAGGAGCCTTCTCCAGTTTTCGCTCTGGCAATCCTAAATCTCACTAATGTTGGTAAATATTTTTCAAACATTTGATCTCAAAGAACCCAACAAAGCAGTAGGTTGTTTTATTTGTTTAAAAAACATTTTGGTTATAAACATTATTTAAAAATAACACCAGTAAACATTTTAAAATGTTAAACAGAGGTTAAGTTAAAAAGCAAAGCAAAACAAACCAAAATGTTCCTGGGGTGTGCTTGTCCATTTTCATGCTATAAAAGGGGGAGGCAAAGGAGGATGAACTCTTTTACATGCAAAAATTCATTGCTTAATGTCTCAGCACTGAACTTGTACCATTGAACCATGGTAAAAGTGTAAGATGACGCAAGAATACAAGTACACATGAATTGCTCAGTCAGATCTGTGGTCTATCTAATTCAATGGTCAATCAGATTTCTCTGGGATCCTCAAAACTGGGATATGAAGGTAATGGTTCTTGTTTTTTTCTTTTCTGCATCTGGGACTTAATATTTGGGAAATTCCCACAATTCACAATTCCAATCTTCATGTAAGTTCCACAAGTGATTATGGATTAAATCCTACTGCTACTCCTAGCTGGAGTAGAGTAGAGGAAATAGAATTCGCATAAGTGTTGATGTATCAAGTTCCCATGTATTCCATGGGTCTCGCTTAGTTGGGACTAACAGTTGGATTTTGGACCATTATTGTCACTCCTTACTTGGTCTCACTAAATTAATTGGGATCATACCTCCGAGTAAACTTATACGGAATTGTATTGTCAGTTCATGGCGGCAGAATACACAAGATGATTCCCTGTAATAAGGTTGTGTCCAAACAGAGGTTTAATGTGTGATAGCCCACTTATATATGCAAAAAACCAGCAAACAATGCCACCATTATCAGGCAATGAATTTGCAATGGTAAAATGTTCCTGAGGTGACTTCCAAGCTGGCCCAAAGACTATCAAATAGCTTTGGGGAGCATCTAACCCATGACACATCAGATGTTGACCTGTTTTTCACATCATACCTCAAACTGTGTAAGATTGATAGAATTTGGAGTCCAATAACATCTGAAGGGTCATAGATTCCCCCTCCCTTTTTTTTTCTTAGAGGGGCATGAAGTCTCAATGACCAATCTGAGTAGCCAAGACCAACCCAAACCTTTTAGATGTCTTGTTGGCCAAACTCATATTCCAGATTCAGCTCTATGGCTCACTCCAGAGTTTGGTTGTACATGGAAAGGAGGGTTTCTAGTTCTAGCCCTAGCAGCTTTGAAAAGGAAGGTATGAATCTGCTGACCAGGACAAATTATGATGAAAGATTGTAAAATTGTAAAAAATAGTAAAGGAGAAGACCAGCTTAGTGGGTGAACCAACCAAAACTAGATCCTTCCCAACATCATTAAAACACCATCTTCTGAATGGAATCTTTTAAAGTGACTCAGATTTCTATCAGAGGACATTTCTCTTTGGCAGAGAGCCACATGATACTTTGGGGGACCTTTGCTTTCCATTAATTAGCATCAAATAAAGGAAATATATAGCTAGTTTCTCTTTTCTTTTTCTCCTCATCCCCCCACCTCTTTCTTTCTTCTTCTCCTCCTCCTCCCAAAAAGTTCAAGCGGCAAACAGCTATATGAAGGATGTTGTCGGCATGGCTTTGGCAGGCCTTTCTTCATACAAGTTTCATGACTGCATTTACTTTTAATTGATCCTGCAGCTATGTGACCCTTATGGAGTGTTTTAAATCAATGTCAACCATAAAGTGGTACTAAACTGTACGACAGCCTCTCCTTCCCTAGTTGCGGTTAACTTATTTATGAGAGCTTGAGAAAAAGTAAGAGGGTACGATATAAAGATGATTTTTTTTTTAAAAAAATTACTCTTTCTGGGTCCTTTTTATTTACATTCTGTTTTGTAGTAGATTAAGAATTTTACAAGGGCATATTTGACATATGTAAGCGGATGCAAGTTCTCTTCACTTGTTTCTTTGATGCTGAAGGACTCAGCTGAAATGTGGATTTGACTCCCCTGATAAGGCTTCCATTTTATGCTGGTACATCAAGGTTCCTATAGGGAAGCAAATATGGAAGCCAGACACAGTGGTCCAGAACTTTTCATAGGGATGGTGCTGAAAGTTGTTTACTTGAAAAATGGGGGTCCAGAATGGGCATCAAAAGTGGGCATCCATTAGTTGCTGCCCAATAATGGCAAGGGTAGATGCCAGCCAATGAATGAAGCTGCATCTACTCAATCAAACCACTGCTACATCTTGCTACAGTAGTCTATCTTTTCACAATAGCCATTCTCAGCGCTGATCTTTGAGACAGTCTGAACTGGAAATCCATACTCTCCAGCTGTCCCAGTCTGGCAAGGACAGTCCATGTTAATCTTCTGTCATTACACTTTTTCAGGTGCTTTTAAAATGTGTCAGGTTCTCTATCCCTCTCCATGTTTCACTTGCAGCTACTTCACTTCCCGCAAACTCAGTTCAAAGTGCAAGAGTAGTTTGCAATCAACTCGGGGGGGGGGAGGAAAGGAGGGGGTAGAATCTTGCCTTTCCCAGTAGGCTCAAGCAAAAGTAAACTGCTACAGTGTCTCCTAGCCTGTGCACTCTTCCTCGTAATTGACCTTTGCCGTCTTGACCACACTCCAGTGTTGCTTGGCCACACATGTTCCAGTTTTTAGCTGAGCAATGTTGGAGGATATGCAGTATCTGGTATCCCTGGGGCATTTTGAATGACCTCAGCACCTTGCCAGTGTCCCAGTACCCAGCCTATTATTGAAATCTGCAATAGCTGCCCTTTGTTTTATTATTTCCTTCTTGGACTTCCAATCAGTGACCGGTAGCTAGGTTAACCTCATTCACATTCCTATGGCAGTTTATGCCACCCACGGTCTGCCAGTGGTACAGAAACAACCCTCTGGTCAGCTCCTCCTTTTCTCTTCTCCTTCTTTCCTCTTTTCTCTATAGCTTAGCTCAATTGCTGCAAATTGAATTCTAAGTGCAAAAGGAGTTTGCAATCACTTGACTCAGCCAGGAGGGAGAAGAGAGGAGGGTATGGAATCTTACTCTTCCCAGTAGGCTCAGGTAAAATCAAACTGCTGCAGGCTCTCCTAGGTTATGGGTTCTTTCTCATTGGTAACTTTGGCCACCTTGACCACACTTTGATGTTGCTTGACCACATATGTTCAGGTTTTCATCCTATGAAATGCTGAAGGGTATGTGTTAGCTTACTGTTCTCCAGACCTATATAGTAGGTCTGGGCAAGCTCTGGACAGGATGAAGTTTTCCTGTTTTTGTTCAAGGGCTTTGTGGGAAATTAAAATGATGGCCAAGCAGATAAATGCTCAGTGCTTCATGTAGTGCTTCCCAGGGCTTGGAGAGGGGGGACTCACAGACAGAAGGAGTCACTTTGGCCAGATGCTCTTTAGATATCCCAGTTTCTCTCTCTTCCTCTCCCTGGCTTTGATAGATGGCTCTTTCATTAAGAGTTCGTTTTAAATTTCATCTCAGCCACGAATGACCTGGAAACCTCAGGAAAGATGCTATGGACCAAAGGCAACTGCTAGCTGCAGATGGTGTAGAATCTTTAAATTAGTGGGAACTTATTAAGTCAATGCTTATATATGTTCCATTGATCCAGCAGGTCTACTTTAGTTGGGACTAACAAGAGGATTTAAGCCTTTACTGCAGCTTAATTCTCCATTGGTAATTTGGAAACAGAAGTACAAATCTACCTTTCATTGTCAGGAATAGATTACCAGACTAGTACATACAAATGAGTCTTTTAGTACTTTAAAGACTAACAGAGTTTTCACTTTCTTGATGCAGAGCAGAGATGGAAACCTTGGGCTTTTCAGATGTTTCAATTACTTCTCCTAAAATCCCTTAACATTAGCCATGTTGGCTGCAGCTTTGAGGAGCTGAAGTCCAAAAGAATCAGAAAGCCCAAAATTTCCTGCCTCTGGGCTAGAGATTACTTCATGAACTACAAGAAATTCTCTGAACTGTTGTAAAGGATGACTATTTTTGTCATATTTTTGCATGTACTGAGCCATAGATTTTGGAGAGCTTGGACAGCAGAATAGCATCTGAATTCTCAAAGGTGCTCAGGAAGATTTAATGAGTAACTTCCCCTATATATATATATCCTCCTTGTTCCAACTTCTTCTCAAAACCACCCTACAATGTAGGTCAGTGGTTTTCAAACCTTGGTCTTCTAGCTGCCAGAAGCCCCATCCATCTTGCCTAATGATCAATAATTCTGTGAGTTGAAGGCCAAAACACCACAATATAAAAGGCATTGATGTAGAGGGGGCTGACAGAAAAGTTCTCATTGGCCTATGGTAACTCATTGTGCTTTGTGGGTAAAGAGGGTTGTGAATTCACATTTCCTGAGTCCACATTCAGTGCCTTAAACATATTTGTTCTTGTTGATCTGGCCAAGTGGTGGAGAATGAAATGATCCATTAGTGATAGCTGGTCTTGCTCTGGTGGTAGCTACTTAGAGTCCCACCCTCTATTCAATGATGTTTGGTCTGCCATGGACTCAAACGCATCATAGAAGCCAGAAATTCCATTCTTGATCATTCAAGTTATCCATGATCATAGCACTTAGATCATTTGTTGACTCTCAGTAAATCTGTTAAGAATGGAGAAACTTAATCCCACACCATCTTTCATCAGCCTGGTATCCCTCTAGATGTGTTAAACTACAAACCTCATCATCCCCAGTTTCCTTGGCCACTACTGACTGGGGCTTGTTAAAGCTGAAGTCCTGAACAACTGGAAGTTAGTACTGAATATTATAAACAGGAGCCAGACCCAAGATGGGGGAACTGGAGCTAGACTTCAGTGGTCATGCAGGGTGGGTGAGTAGGGCATCCTAAGAGTCCAACAGAATTGTCCAACAGAATTGTTGTTTCCAGTGGAATTGCCCAATAGGATTGTCTAATAGAATTGCTGTTTCATCAAGGGGGGGTCCCCTATTTGTATTCAAAAAAGAGAGGAGATAGAGGAATCTTACCACATTTACGGTGTTCCTCATCGCTACCCTATCATTAATCAATTACATAGTTAAAGAAGGAATCAAGAGAACATATGGTGGTATTAATGACATCTTGTTATGCAGCTCCAGGAAACCTGAAGCATTGGAGATCCTTCTATCTCATATTACTCAAGTATGTAAGACACCAATCTATAATTCATGTGTGCATGATAATGAAGTGTAGGGAACGAGTGGCTCTGTAATCTTTTTAAACATTTACATTTCCACCCGCCCACCTCCACTTCAGCTTCTAATCGGAAGGAAGTGTAAGACTCAGCTGGGAAGGCCTGACCTTCTGCGTTAAGCTGTTGATCCCAGAGCAGAGAAGAGATGCCATAGCTCAGTAGTGGAGCATATGTTAGCATATGCTTGGCATGCACACAGAGTCAATCCTCATCAATTCTAGTTAAAGGATCAACAGGTAAAAATAGATCTGATCAGATCAGATCTGAAATGTCTCAGAAAATACTCTTCTGAGAAACTTCCCAAGTTTTCTGTTTTTCTCAACACCCCTGCAGCCTCTGAAAAAGAACATATGTTGAATATTCCCTGAATATTTTCCACCATTTTTATTTTGGGTGACATTTGCTAGTTTCTCCCAGTGTCCCAGCATAATGCTTGGTCGGTGCTGCAAGGGTATGTCTGCAAGGAACTATGGGAACTGTAGTCCATTGAAATGCCTTAGAGGGCACTATCTAGAAGAAAACTGGCTTAGAACTTGAAGAGACAGATAGTGTGCATGAGTTGTGTATGAACATGATTTTTAAAGATTGACGGTGGTAGTCTTTCCTGAGCTGTTGCCACTCAGAACGGTTTGGTTCATCATTCCCAGCTTGCACAGCAAATGACTTGCTGGAAGAGATTCAACTGCTGAACACCCTGTCCGCATTTAAAACTGCATTAAAGACTAGCCTCTTCCGGCAGGCCTATCCTGATGATTTTAAACTGTGAATTTTAAAAATGGATTTTAAATATGTATTTGTCAATTTTTGGGGATTTGTATTTTTTCTTTCAAGATGATACACATTTCAACTACTGTTTTAATTGATGTTCTGTTTTTAATTGTTATATATCAATCTATTGTTAAGTCTGTTAAGACTCTTAGATCCCTTTCACTTGTATTGTGGCCAAGCCACAGCCTATATCTGTGCATTTCATTTTTTTCTGCTTAAGGGGAGTTGTAATAGAGTTCTCCCTATGCAAGTCGTATACTATGTTGGACAATACATTATGCCAGCCCACATCTATAAAAAAAGAGACTGAAGAGGGAAGAAGGGTTATCATGGAAGGACAATCTTTATCCTTTAGATGAACCTTTCCTTATTTCACCTGTTGCAAACCCAGCTTGTCAAGCCAAGTAGGGCTTCAGTTGGGCTAGTTTCTTTCAGAAAGAAGAGCCTGTGTAAACACAAATTCTTTTGGAAGGGGCAAATGCCTTTCATTTTGCATACATTTTAAAGCAGGGAGGGGGAGAATAGGGAGAAGAAGCCATTAAGGGATCAACACCTCCGATTTATGAAAATGCAGGGATGATAAAGAAACAATAGGGGTGACAGCATTGTGCAAATGACATTGATTCATTTCAGAACAGGGCTGTTAGCGCCTGGAAATGAAGAAATAAATGGAACAATGAAGAGATGCTTTTACCAGCCTGTCATTAATTAGCAGCAAGCACAATTCTTTTATTGTCCTTTCATGAAAAATACCAAATCTGGAGGAAAATACAAGTGCTCAGTAAAATAGATTGCTCCACGTCACCAGGTTGACATCTATATTTCCTTCCTCCACCCCCACTCCAGCATGGCTGCTCTCATACACACACACACACAGACACACACACAGACACACACACACACACACACATATATACATATATTCAGTGCTCAAACTTCCAGGATGGCAGCCGAATTTCAACTCCGTGTTGCTTTCTCCAGAGAAACATTTCTAGCTTTCAGATCTTATTGTGAGAAAGATGGGAGGAATCAGGATGCTAAAGATCTTTGAGTGCGATGCTGAGAACTGGGTGATGTTAAATGTTAGTTTCTTGTTGTGTGCCTTCACATCATTTCCTACTTATGGCAACCCTAAGCCGAACCTATCACAGGTTTTCTTGACAAGATGTGTTCAGAGGTGACTTTGCCTTTGCCTTCCTCTGAGGCTGAGAGAGTGCTGACTTGCCCAACCCTGTTCTCCAGAGTTGTAGTCTAACACTCAAAACAACCAGTTCTTGGAAGGAAGGTTGCTGCCATCAAAAACATCAAAAGTGGTGGAGAAACTGAAGAGAGCCACAGCACGACCTAGAAGGCCAATGATCTTGATATAAAGTTGACACTCTTCCTTTTTTGCTTTAGAATCATAGTCCTCTCTTATTCACTGTAGGTTGTGATGGTGATGGTAGTGGAATGAATTCAAAAGCATGGGTAGTGGTGAGGGCATGCCATATTTTAGTAGACACCTGGGTGCCACTTAGAGTTGCCAGGTTTTCCAAACAGCAGTAAGAGACAATTGGAATTCATGATCATTCATGAAGGATTTACAAACAAAGTTTAATTAGCTGCTAATAGGTTTGTGCTCTACCTAAATACCAAATGCAAGTACCAACTTGAAGGAAGTTGGACCAAAACAGCGAAGAGTGCAAGATGCTGGTGAAAGAGTACTTTTTATGGGAAGTGGAGTTCAAGTATGCTGGAAACCCATCAACCAGGGCAAGATCTTCAAAGGATGCTGTGGCTGGCTGGGAGTGGTTTAGAACTGTTCCCTAAACATGGACCTAATGAAGGATATACTTCCGGAGTAGCATCCATTGCCAGTAGTAGAAGCCAGACAGCCCAACAGAGATTGTGACAGCCCTCAGACGTGAATTAAAAAACCTGAGTGTGCAAAAACCAAACAGACAAAACAACCTCCTAAAACTCCATAAATCCAAGTACAAATTCCAGTTAGCTATATATTTCTCTGTAAAATTTATATATTGCCCACATTCATAAATTATATGATGCATACATTTCTGCCTTTATGAACATCCCCAAGGTACAGGATTTTTAGCGTCTTGTACAATAAGTGTAGAAGGAAAAGATATCCATTCCTCAAACTGCGGGAATGCCTTTATAATAAGGGACACCTCTCAGATGTCTAAGGGACAAGCCTTCTGGACCTCAAATAACAAACATCTCTTATAATAAGAGCCATCCAGAAAATCTAGTGGTACACTCGAGTCTTTGGATTTGATTTCTGACATGCAGGTAAAAGAGATTGGCTACAAATGGCTTAGAAAAACCAATCACTCCCCATGCTGTGTACTTCTATAGTAGAATGAGATTCCTGAGGAGACCCAGAATGGCTACCAGATCCTGGCCCATGGCTGATGACTGGCAAAGCCTCCACTGTGACTTGGGTAGCAGTACCTTTTCCTTAGCCTTTGGCTAATCATCCATTGTTCTACTTGGGAGATCCCAATTAAAAACCCAGGGCTGATCATCGACAGCTCCCATTGATCCGACATAAAGAGGTCATGCAAAATACCACCGCATTAGCAAGCAATAAGCAGGAATTAAAAACATACCAAGAGACACCCCATTAGAGGCGGGCAAAAAGGCCAACTCACAATTAAATGGGGTTAAGGAAAAATTATTTTGTAATCTTACCAACTGTGAAACATCTGCCGTGACTAAACAAACAACTCAGAGTGGCGGGTTGGAATGCCCATATGGCCAGCGTGGGAAGGCAAAGAAGTTAAGGGAAAGATAGGGGACTGATGTAAAAGTAGAAGCCAACAGAGAAAGGAGGAAGAGGAAGCGGAGAGGGAAGTAGTTACGGAATATTTTAAAACTCAGGTGTCTGGGGAGGGGAAGATCTTGCCAAGTGTTATTTTGAGATTTTCTATTCACATGTCAAAAGCATAGATCAGAGATGATTCCTAGAAGTATGTTTAATTGATTGTTAACCCTTTCCATATTGCTACATTATTCAAGTGCTTTGAATGTATTAATTCTAATCTGTCTATCCAGCCTCCTGTCTAGCAAAGGACTGCCAGGCCAGCCTGGAAAAGTTAGAATATGGTATCTAATAAAACTGACCTCTCACCAGAAAGTCTTACTAGCATGGCGTAGTGGCTTGAGTACAATCCTAGATACCAGGATTTGATTCCCTACTCAGCCGTGGAAACCCACCGGCTGACCCTGGGTGTGTCACACACCCTCAGCCCCAGAAAACCCCGTGACAGGTTCACCTTAGGGTCCCCATAAGTCAGAAATAACTTGAAGACATGGTACCAACAACTGGCTCAGCCCTGAAGTCTGTTATCAATATCAGAATCTAAAGAGTATGATGGAATCACAATGAAAGGGCTCCTAAGGAAGTGCAGAGAACATTTCTCACATTAACCAAGAAGAGGGCTGTCCTTCGCAATGAACAGACTGAAGCTCAAAGAAAGGTGTACTGACCAAAGAACATGATCCCTGGTATATCAAAATTAAGTTGTAATTAAGTTGGATATAACTCACAAATTCCCCAAGCCAGTATTATTCAATTCAACCCAAGTAGGAGGCCAGTGTAAGACTGGTAGAGAAAGCCCTACTCTTTTGTACAGATGAGTAAGATGTGTAGGGTTCAATCAAGAAAATACTTCCAAATGATCACATGTCTGCAAACGAAAGAGGATACAAGATGTAGTTTTGGAAAATTTCTTTCATCCCTCCACCTTTCCTTCTTTCTTTCTCAGTTAATTGAAGCCCATCCAATCAATCAAATGTGGCGTTTTGTGTCATTCATATTCCCTAGCTCCAACTCTGAAAAAAAAAAAATCCTTTTCTGTTTAATCTTTGATGAGAATTGCGCAACAAACCAAAATTGAGTTCTGTAGCTAATAATGGAACCCATCTGAGATAGAGCTTAGAATATGATATTGCATTTATCGACAGAGACAAAGTGTTCTGCAATATGTTTATCAAGAATATCCCTGCAAGACAGTCACATCTGATTAAGCCAGTGCTGTAACTTGTAGCAAAACAGTCAATGTTTTTTGAGGGTGGGTGGGAGGAAAAGTACATTTCCAAACCACATTCAAGTACTAGCCTGACTGCATTGATTTAATGAAAAGTGGCTGCTAAATCTTTAATTCTGACCCAGCATTAAAGCTGCTAGTCAGAGCTGGGGTAGCTCAAGACACAATATTGGCAGCATACTCCAAGATATATCTGCTAGAAACTAAGTCTTGAGTTCACTGGGGCCTAGGTTAGGTGAAGGAAGATAGGATTGCACTTCAGTCTTAGAGAGCAGCCAGAGAGAAAGCAAGTTGTATAGTATTTGTTAAGTATTTATAATCTAGGCAGGGAAAATGTGCTGGCATAGGACAGAGATCTGGCATCAAACACATACACTTTGACCTCTTATCTGTCCCTGAAACCTACCTTGAAGGTACTCAGACATCTGGAGCTCCAGAGGTCTGTTCTGCTAATGAGCAGGGCACTGAAGGATGATGTGACCAGCCTCCTCCAGCCAAGCAAACAAGGCTGTGATGAAGAGTTGTGACAGCTCCTTACGGGACTCTGCTTCTTGCAGCCTTGCTTACTGGGCGAGAGGGGGCTGGTCACATCATCCTGCAGTTACCCCTCTTACCAGTGGGATGGACTTTCATCACTCTGGAAAGGTGACTGGGTTTTAAGGTAGCTATCAGGGTCATTTGTGGTCACATCAACAGTGCCACAATTGCAAATGAGAATACAAAGCAGTTACAATGTCCTACATCTAACCTTCAGCTTTGTAACTCACAGAAGGTGAGTCTTAGGTTCAGAATCCAACAACCAGTAATATTTATAGCAGGGATGTAGAATGTGTGAACCCCTTGATGCTGTTGGAGTTCAGCTCTCATCATGCCTCATCACTGGCTCAGCCATCAGGAACTGTGGTCCAGTTAGTTACATCAGACAATGCAGTATCTTGGCCAATATTTTCAGTGCAGAAAATGAATGCCCCATGTGAATTTTGTGCAGAATAAATCCTAAACTGAAAATAGCCTTTAAAAAATGGTGTAATTTTCAAGAACTTTCTTGCAGGAAGAGGAAAAGTGCTATATTCATTCATTGTTTTCTTCAAGACAAAATGAGAGAAAAATGACATTCTTCAAATCTTAGGAAAATGGCTGCTAATCTATCTGTGGATCAGCCCTTGAAATCTCTCTTTCTCTCTATGATATTTCAACTGGGCCATTTTCACACTACATTGTTATTGTGCTATCATTCTGCTTTCAAAATCCTGTGAAATTCTGAGGTTTGTAGTTTACTGAGACTCTCTAAATGCCCCCAGAATTTCATAGGATGTTGAAAGTGGAATAATAGCACTATAACCGTGTAGTGTGGAAATGGCCTCAGACATGAATCAAGGCTGAAGGTTACTACAAGGGTTCTCAAAAAGTCACCACAGAAGCTGTGATTGGCCAACAAGAAAGGAGACAGTTTCATGGGCACAGGCCATTATAAAAACCACAGCAGATGATTCTCCAGATTCAAAGGATACAAAATTTATAGCTTGCAATGTGGGGGACTCTTTTTCTTTGTTTACTTCCATGCCACCTGAAGACCTCCACAGCTGAGAAGGAGATGCTCTGTTGCTGTTACGTGCCTTCAAGTTATTTCCAACTTATGGTGACCCTAAGGTGAATCTATCATGGGGTTGTCTGGGGCTGAGAGTATGTGACTTGCCCAAGGTCACCCAATGGGTTTCCATGGCTGAGTGGGGAATCAAACTCTGGTCTCCAGGGTTGTGGCGCAATTCTCAAACCTCTGCACCATGCTGGCTTTATCCTCCTCTTATTTCCCATTAATTGATATCATTATCATATCGTAGGCTGGTGCATCTCATGGTACAAATTGTTTCAGTCCATTGTGCCAAGCAACAATAAAGCCACCAACAGCTTGGATCGCCAGATAAACAGGCCCGAAGGGGCAGTTAGGATGCAGATTTTATTAGGTGAGTGATGGGGGAGCCAAAGAAGCTGGGGAGCCACTTGAGCTGAGAGTGTCAGCATAAATATCCCAGCACGGCCGGGCGCGTGTGTATATTTTATGCTGATGCGCCCATACATTATCTGCTAAGTGTTTCTTCAACCATTTTGGGTCTTCCCTGCAATTCATTTATCTGCATACGAGCAGAGCCGCAAACAGGGCCGTCCTTTAAAGAACACACAGCCCCGGCATGTTTTCCGTCACCATTTATAATCCCTCGCAAGCGTCCATCTATAATTCATGAGGCGGCCCAGGTCCTTCGAAAACGTTTTTCCATAAAGGTTTGAGCGGAGCCTGGGCTCGGGCTTGTCATGCACAGAATCCAAATGCACCCACTTTTCCCTTCATACATCACTGCTCAAAGACATTTTGGCAATGATATTATCCAAATATTATTAAAACTTTGAACCCTGTCGTCATAAATTAGGGCAAAATGGCTTCAGAGCCATTAGGCCAGGAGAATGTATGGGCTCCAGTTGCTCTGGAGTAATTATGTGCTTAAAAGGAAGCGTGGCTTAGCATTCGACTGGCTCAGAAAGAGAGAGAGGGAGAAACAGAGAAAGAGAGAGAAAGCCAGTATCATTTGTTAACTGCTCGCTGCGCAATGCACAGTGCTGTTCACACACAGGTCAAACCAACCTTACAGTGGGACAACTATCTTCCCAGAGAGACCAAACATCTGTTATTGAGCGCATCGTAGGCCCGGCTACAGCATGCTAGCAATCTTGTCCACGTTGTTGGCTTGTCTCACGGCAACACACTTCAAACGCTTGGCCAGCTTCCTGCAGCATCCCCCGTCTTATTGTTACTTCAGCCAAGCTGCTTTGAAAAAGACACAAGCTCCCTTCCAATGACTCCCCCATCGCTTCCTTTCATATGCACACAGCTGTTGAAAAGGGGCTGGTGGGACAGTTCAAGAAGCCCCCTCTCCCACTCCGTCCTTCTCTCAATTTGTTTTCGCTACAGTCTTGCGCCTTCATCAGTTGCTGAAGGGAAGGGATCTGAGATAAAATACAGTGCGAAACCGCAAGGTCGCTCTGCATTAGTGTTGAGGAAACAAATCTTTCTTTCTTTCTTTCTTTCTTTCTTTCTTTCTTTCTTTCTTTCTTTCTTTCTTTCTTTCTTTCTTTCTTTCTAACCTACATTTCTTGCATTTGTAAGGCTGATAAGATTCAGTATTTCAATTTTTCTGTGACATCCATGGTGCAAAATAACACAGAGGAACTTTAAGTGGGAATAAAATTGTATGCCTCCACTATCTATGTGTACATCTACAGTTTACGACTGAAGTGTGATGCTATTTTCACAAACATGACTCCATCCTACGGAACTCTGAGATTTCCAGTTTGGAATTTTTCTTCTAGAGAAAAGTGCTCTTCTTCTAGAGAGCACTAGTCTAGTCTGATTACAAACACTCATCAAACTACAAGAGCCATGATTCGGACGGAAATACAACCATTTAAGCGGAGTAAAACTGCTAGAACAGTGTAGTGCAAAAATACTCTCCATATGCTTTGCACAACTTTGTCAGAGAAACAGATCAGTTAAGTAAAAATCACAAAAACAAAAGTATCCGGATCTTGGGAATTCACAGTCATATGCTTTTGGGCTCATGTTTAGCACAAAGTCATTCTGTGGCTACAAGCGTGGTGATGGGCAGAAATATAGTTGATCCTGAGAAGAGTTGCATAGCCTTATTTCTTTTGTTTGCAAGCGACACATGAAACTTTTTTCCATTTAATTCACTTTGCTGTGATGATAGAACTTTGATTGTTATTGCTGATCTTGGAGAAAATTTGCGCATTCCCAGGGGTTGGTGTTTCTTTGTGTGTGCATTTTGCTAAAATGTGCAGTGCTGGAAAATGCAATAATGGTTGCCTTGTAGTAAAAGCAGTAGAACTAAGGGGGTTGTTTGGGTCTTTTGTGTTCTGTTGTGCTTGCTGTATCCATGAGTACTCTACTTCACAAAGAGGAAAAGGCGCTCACTTGACAAAGAAATAGGGGTTTCTCACAAAGGCCAGCATCCTGTTAATGGCATACACAAGCATCAGTTGTGCTATGTATACAGAACAACTTTTTGGACCATGTGTAATGATTGTGTTCAACCTATGGCAGCATTCAGCATGCGGGACCATTGCACGTGCAGTAGCACACTGAAGTTCTCAGAGCTGCATGAGAATGTCAATTGTCTCCTTGCATTTCCTTTGTGTATCAGCAATTGTAATTGCACAATGGATTGTCAGCTATGTGCTTTGACCATCAATCCACATATGACACACTATGTCGATATTCAGCGCAGGAGTTTCATAATATAACTCCACTGGTTGATATTTACACTGCACTGAAGTGATGTAGGATCTTGGCCAAAGTATGTTTTCTCACAGACTGTAGACACTGAAATGTAGCCACCTGCTACCCACACCGTTTAACATCTTGACCTCTTGCTGGAGTTGAGATCTCCAAAGGAGGTTGAAGAATCCTTAAGGTCTGTCTCACTGTGCCAAGACAGGCATTCTCAAGGAAAATCTTGGCAATGTTGGGATTTCTTTCACATCCTTAGCTCTGAGGAAGGATTGTATGTGTCTTGAAATACTGGGGGTAGACAGGGCTCTTCAACCTCAGAAGGAATTTCATCCCTGGTGGACTACCATATATGTCTAATAGACTGAATTCAGCTTGATGGGTCAAAGGTTGCCTTAAACAGGTCTGAAATCTTCTGGAAAACCTCTTCTAGAATGTGGTGGTGTTCCTGAACTGGGATCACCTGAAGTCATTATCTTTGTCTTTCCCTTTTTTGTCATCACACTCCATGTCAGTGGCAAGCCCGGATGGAATGGAAATGGCCATGTGGGAACCTTTACTTGTCCCCTTTGCTATGGCACCACATGTGGGGACTTTCTAAATGTCCTTGTGATTCCTGTGTGGGACTTTATTCTTACAATCACAGCATTGAACACCGCCTTGCTTTGTACCACTGCTGTCACCACAGACTCCATATGTCTGAACTCAACCAATAGAATTGTTATAGCATTCCCAGAAGCATAGTTTGCATAATGCAATAATAATTCATTGCAATTTGTGGGGCTGGAGAAGATTTCTATGGATACCCTGGACTGCTAAAAAAATAAATAAATGGGTCCTAGAGCAAATAAAGCCTGAATTCTCCCTAGAAGTCAAGATAACTAAACTGAGGCTGTCGTACTTTGGTCATATAATGAGAAGACCTAACACACTAGAAAAGGTAATAATGATTGGCAAGGTAGAAAGCAGTAGGAAAAGAGGAAGACCACATTACAGATGGATAGACTCAATCAAGGAAGACACATCCCTGAATCTGCAAGACCTGAGCAGGGCAACTGATGATAGGGTGACTTGGAGACCTCTCAACCACTGAGTTACCATAAGTCAAAGATGAGTCGATGCCAGTTAGTCATCTTGGATTCTAGGGAGAGTTCAGGTTTGATTTGCTCTTGGACCCATTTATTTGCCTTTTTTTGGCAGTCCAGGGTATCTGCAGAACATTCCTTCACTATCACATTTTAAATGAGTTGATTCTCTTCCTGTCAGCTTTCTTCACTCTCCAAATTCACAACCATACACAGAAATAAGAAATATGATGGCATATGAAATCCTGGCTTTTGTATTCAATGATATATCTTTACACTACTATCTACTGTATCCAAACCCACACTTTCATTTGGGAAGTGAAAATCAAGTCAGTTTGGATTGGAATTCACAAAGAATTAATTCCTCCTGATCTCTCAGTTACAGGTTCGTAATAGAAAGTCACTACAGTTGTTGCATGTCCCAAGCCTACTGATGGCATTTTGCCGTTTTTTGATAATCAGAGTCTAGTGGTGCCATTAATGTGTACAAATGTCCTGTTCATTTTAACAGAACTTCCATTAAACTGATCCTGAGTTGTTTCCTCCCACTACTTTCCATGCTAGGTAGATATTTTAAATCCATTCTGGGTTTTATCGATCCACAGTCGGTTGTTTTCTTCTTGTGATGAATGTTAGCTAACAAAACCCACAGCGCTGTCAAACAGGCAGAAGACTCCTTCCATCAGATAATTTGCCTGAAAGAAGAAGGAGAACCTGCATTGTGTACTTTTCACTCATTGCCTAATAGATCTAATGTTAATAGACAATGCTTCTTCCTTCTCCCCTCTCCCATAGAAATTGCAGGAATAACTGACAACCCTTGTCATAGGGCATGGCCTAAAACCACAGAAATGCTGGGATAGAAATGAGATCCAAGTTTAGGTTTTTGCTCCCATCATGCCCCATGATTATCCAAAGTTTTGTGGGCAGCTTTCCTACACCTGTTGCCATCCAGATGCCTATACCTATATACTGCCCTGAGATCGTTTGAGATAGGGTGAGAAAGAAATTATTTAATACATACATACATGCATACATACATACATAGTACTATTGTTGTTACCATTTGCCTTTAAAAAGATTCAAGATGTCTCTCAAGAATTAAAATATGCAAGGGTTAAAAAAATACAACAAATATTAATAACATAAAATGACGCCTCTACTTTATTGTAGGGAGAACCAACTGATAATGCTGATACTGCATATGTAGCGTGTTGGGTGTCATCAAACTCCAGAGAGTGGAAGAAACCACTTAAGCTGGCACCAGAAAGATTGAGCCTTGCAAGAGAGAGCATGCTATCGATGGCGAGGGGGTACCACTGAAGGTCTCTCCTTGAGAAGCCTCTTCTGGAGAAGGTAATCAGAAAAGGTCTCAGATATTGCACTGAAAATAAATAAACCCCCCTCCCCCTACAATTTTTATTCATCAGCAACTTCTTGGCCATTATTTTGAGACTGAACTAAATTTAGATAGTGCCTACTTGTCCCTGAGTATGTACCCTTCAGCATTTTATAGGTGAAGACTGGGACACATGTGGCCAAGCAACATCAGAGTATGGTCAGAAGGTATGCAAGAAAGAAAGGGCTGCAGTAAGTTTTACCTAAGCCTATAGTCAAAAGCAAGATTCCCTCATCATTGTTCCCCTTGTGAGTTCAAAGAGTGCAAACTACAGTATTTTGCATTTTGAATGCAGTCCGCAGCAACTGAAGTAAGCTGAGAACAATGGGGGAAAGTGGGAGAAAGTGGCTGAAACTGGGACATTTGAAAAGCAGTCAAAAAAGTGGGATGACAGGAGTAATTTGCCAAATCAAGACTGTTGGCGCAGGTGTGAGTGGCACATGAAAATATTGCCTCAAGATGGAGGTGAATAAGTGTGAAACAGAAAGGAGAGAGGGGAGGAAATGAGAGGGCAGAGAAAGGAGAGCGGTGTTGGGAGATGAGAGAGAGATGATGAAGAAATATCCCCCACTCTTGCACCAGGCCATTAGTACCAACAATTTGGCTTTTTGCTCCTATTCTATGGAATGGGGTTTTCAAAGACTAGTTCTGGAGAGAGAAAGAAGTGTGTGTGTGCATCTGTGTGTGTGCATTACTGAAGGTGGTTAGGCATTTCCTTACTGTCTCCAGAGCTCAACTGATGTTAAATCACTGAGTGAGGCAGGCCAGGCCAGATAGTTTAGACAGGACTTTGAAAGACTGCCAATAAATTACAAAGCTTCAACTTAACGTGATTCAAGTAACAATGGGTTCTTCCAAACTGGCAAAATGTGTCAGGAGGTAGTGGCATTCATTGCTCTACATCTCGCTTGTTTACTTTAAGATCCAGAGGGTGTTTTGCAAGTCACCAAATCACTATCTCCTTTTTCCAGGATTCCAAAGTATTCTGTTCTGTCTGAAAGATAATTCATATGATGTCCTCATGTGAATTATGACAATTGAAGTAGGTGTATCCAATCCCCTCTCTTTATTTTCAATATGTTTCCAACCTCTTCCCTGTTTCCTTTCTCAACTTGCCCTAATCTCTTTTTATTTTATTTTTTTTCCAGTTTTTTAAAAAACCCTTTCTCTTGAGCTTTAATGACGAAGAGTAGGATTCCGTGCTCAGAAAGAACACCTCCTCATGGGTCACTTTTAACTTGTGTTAAAGTTGCAAAGTTGGGAAGTGGAGCCAATGTTAAAAATTTTCCTCCACTGAACTTCTGAGGCTCTCTGGACTGTGTGAATGGTAGTATATCTTTCTAAATATGATGGTCTCCTGCTTTTGCTCTGAGGCAGTAAAGTATCATCATCATCATCATCATCATTTTTATCATTATTATTACTCTCTGGATTTATAGTGCTACAATTGTGAACCTTAATGGCATTATTGAGTTGGTGTGACATAATGGTTTGAGTGTTGCAGAGGACCATGGTTCAGATATCCATTCAGCCATGGAAACCCAGTGGATGACCTTGCACAAGTCACACTGTCTCAGCCTCAGAGGAAGTCAATGGCAAACCTCCTCTGAATGCATCTTGTCAAGAAAACCTTATGACAGGGACACTGTAAGTTGAAATCAGCTTGAAGGGAAATGTCAAAAACAATGGTACTATCCCATGTTTGCTTTCTTGAAGCAAGATCTGTTGCGTTATCCTTCTTATTATTGTTGTTACATGTCTTCAGGTTGATTCTAACTTATGAGAACCCTAAGAAAAACCTTTCATGGGTTTTTTTCTTGGCATGACCTGTTCAGAGGGGGGTTGTCATGGACTTTTCTAAGGCTCAGAGAACGGAACTTGCCCAGGGTCACCGGGTGGATTGAGAAAGAATTTGAACTCTGGTTTTCCAAAGTCCTGTCCCCCAAAGCACTCATTCTCTATATGAAATGAGGCCCTGGGGGGACTCTATTTATGGAGGGAGTGCATCTGATGTGGTGAAGGGAACAATCTCACTCCAAGAAAACAAACCCAACATTAGTACTATTTTTTGGCAAGATTTATTTGGAGAGAGTTTGCCTTTGCCTTCATCTGAGGCTGAGAGTATGTGACTTGCTCAATACTTAGCTAAATAACCTCTCCTGGCCCACCTCCCCTAAACTTGATGGAGAATCATTCACTTATGCTCTGAATCCAGCAGAATGGACTTCCTTCTTCCCATACAGCTGATGACCAGTAAAATAGGTTTGTTTTTGCAAAACAATTACAGATAATCTACTTTACAGGGCATCAGCTGCATGGGGAGAAAGAGGTTCATTCTGCCAGCAACTGGAGCACAGGCAAATGATGTTTCCATCAGGTTTGGGGGAGGGGGAATGGGCCAGGAGAAGTTAGTTAGTTGACTATCCTTAACTAAGTAACTGATACAGAATGCTAGCCGTTAAAATTAATAACGATGTGATTTGTTTCTGTATAACAAGTAACTGCTTCCAAGTCGTAATTTGGAGTAGTAGGAATTCTTTGATCTATAATAATAATGATGATAATAATAATAATAATAATACTGTTTGACAGAATACTGTCTTCTCTTGGAAACTGTGAGACTGAGGTTGAAGCACATCATTAACAGGACACGCTATCCTTGAGAGGACATCTGTTAAACTGCAGGTGTCTTCCCTGTCTATCTTTTGGCTACTTGATAATATATGATCTAATCTCTATCTCTACAATGTCTTCGTGTAAGTGACAGAGACAGAGCGATGCCATCTTTCAACAAGGAGGGAAAAATGACTCCCCTCTGTGCTGTGTGACTGTTATTACCAATAGGCTGAGGCCATCCGTCATAAAGTTTCACAATCCTTTTTTGCTGGGTTTTTTCCCCCCTTCCTGGCAACAGCAGTAGTGTAATCAGAAGCAATGAAAGGACAGCTCAATACTGTGTTTACTTTGAAAAATCTTTCCTCCCTCTCTCAAAATTCAGATTACGTTGGTTCAATAGTACTATGAGAAATATTGGCTGGAATTTACAATCACAGTTACTAATGCTTAACTGAGACTTGATGCATTCATGACTGATTCATATTCATGATCCCTATGTATTCAAAAGTGTAGGGAACATGTAAGGACTGTAAAAGTCCCACTATCCTGACATAGTGGTCAGCAACTGCTGCAAGCAATAGGCAGATCTCTTCTCATGTGGATCGGGATGCTGCAGGCTAACGTGTGGACTGAGATTTATAATCCTCTGATAATCCACATCCTCTGAAGATGCCAGCCACAGATGCAGGCAAAACATTAGGAGAAAATACTAATAGAACACGGCCTCAAAGCCCAGAAAATCCATAACAACCTATGAGATTTATCAGGTGGTACACACAAAAATGACAGAATAAGGAGAAAACTTGGAGAAATGACAAAGGGAGAGAAACCAAAAATCAACAAACCTTCTCAATTACCAGGCAAAGATTTTTCGTGGTCCAGCGGTACAAAGTATCACCTATTCAATACTGACAATGTGGAAGGGTCAGATTCAGGGGTCAGTTGAAAAATTGGCCATCTTACATTTTTCAAGAAAGGAAAAGCCATTTACTCAGAAGATGCCTTGGTCCATTGCAACTCCTATTTCCCTTCCCCAAAATGAACACGCCTATCTTCTCCATAGGCAGAGCAGGGGAGGATGATTTCAAACACCCTAAAGGCTGTTTTTTGGCCCTTAGAAGGTACTGTAGATTGCACAAGGCCCAGAAATGAAGGAAATGAAATCTGATCATAGCTGGAAGTCCGCCGACAGTTTTTGGTTTTGGCTGTGGAGGGACAGCACCACATTTTAAATATCCCAAGACTCTACAGGCTTTGCCATAAGCTAGGGCCCGATTGTACTACACAGTTCTAGTATCACTTTCACCACCACCATCATTTCATTTATATCCCACCTTTTCCTCAATGTTGGGACTCAAAGCAGCTTACAAACGTTAAAACAAAAACAGTTAAAAATGACTACAAAAAGAGAAGCAAAAGCATGCAGAAGGTTATTATTAAAATGCAATTAAACCATACATAGAATTAAAGTGCATGATTCCACAATTTATTTTTATTAAAATAGACCTTACAACACTTAAAACACAATGAAGTCACTGAACCTGCAAACACAATCATTCTTAATCTTTCATCCATTGACTTCCTCTTGACAAAGCTTGAATCTACAATATCTATAAATTCTGTATCTTTTCATCTAATATAGAAGATAATTCTACTTATGTCATTTCCTTATAGTATTTACATATAAAATTGTCTTAATGACAATTTAAGAGTATAATTCTACTATAAGTGCCATGGTACCATCCTATGGAATCCTGGACCATTTCTGCACTAGATTGTTATAGTTCTATTATTCCACTTTCAACATCCTATGGAATCCTGGGACTTGCAGTTTAAGGCGGGTCCTTTGAGGCACCTCCCTAAACTACAAACCCCAGGATTCCATAGGATGTTGAAAGTAGAATAATAGCACTATATCTGTCTAGTGTGGAAATGGCCTTGGTTTGTAGTCTGAGGAGGCACTACAGTGTCTGGAGTGAGAACTCAAAGTACCTCTCCCTAAACTGCAGATCCCAGGCTCCCATTATCATAAGACAATAGTTGGGTCAGGTTATAAAAGGCCCTAGTACTGGTTCAGAAAATAAACTAATTCTGATTGTAGTTCCTCCCACCTTGGGGTTATTTTCAGGCCAGTCCTGACATTAGGCAGAGTGAAGCGATTGCTCCAGGGAACAGATGCTGGAAGACATGGGTGACTGCTCCTCTTCAGTTGCTCTCCTGTTTTCTTCTGTTTGAGGATAGATCTGTCCCAGATGCTCTCTACCATCCGGTCTCCTCAGGTATGATAGAGAACACTATGCCACCACCAGTACCGAAGAAAGATTCAATGGTCAGTCTGTCTGGCTTCTGTGAAATGGGGAAGAAGGCGCCATGTTGCCTTATATTTCAGGCAACAAAACATCTTGGGTTAGCCTGGCTTATTTTCTGGTCCAGTTCAATCTGAGCTGGGGAAGACATGGACCGTCCCTACCAACAGCCCTCATTTCCATGCCCGTGCTAAGTCTATAATTGTGTCTTTGGGAGTATAACAGATTTGCTTCTTCCTTATGCCTCTCCTCAGATCATTTACATAAGAATACTCCCCTTTCCTTGCAGAAAACATTCTTATTCAGAAATATTTCAGGCATTTGGGAGCAGCATTCTAAGAAAAAGGGACTCCTCTTTCTCTCTTTCTTCCACATTATGCTTTTGCGTGTGTGATTCTACTGCTAAATTATTTGCAAGTGTTCTTTTTTCAAAAAAGGTGGAGTGGGGTGAGGGATGGGAGAGAGAGAGAGATTTGGAGCCAATTTGTAATAAGCAAGAGCAGTTTGACCCAGATTAAAAGATACAATTAGTCTGTCTGAATAGTAAACCTAAAAAGTACTACTTACCCCACAAGTTATTGTTTTATGACAAAAGAAGACATCCTGGCAGAACAATAAAGCCAGAGATAAGAACCTTGCAATTTATTCCAAACACAACAGAGGAATTCTGTGCAATTGAGTTACACAGTACTCCCTCAAATGTAAAAGGATATCATATACATGCACAGAGAGAAAGAGAAGATATAGATGCAGATTCTTTTGAATGTACAAGTGTGTGTATGTGTCTTCAAGTTGCCTGTCGCCTTATTTCAACCCCATCAATTTCAGAGGGTTTTCTTAGGCAAGGAATACTCAGAGGTGTTTTTTCCAGTGCCTTCTTCTAAAATACAGCCAGTAGCACCTAGCATTTATTGGCAGTCTCCCATCCAGTACTAACCAGGGCTGACCCTGCTTAACTTCCAAGATCAGATGGGATGTGGTGATTTTAGGGTGCTTATTCCAATGGTAACTGTTGTCTAAACTGGTAATAGACATTTGGCAACAAGTTGCCTCCAGGGTTGCATAAGTCCAGGGATGAGCAGGTATGTCACATCCGTACCTGCACACTTCTTCCTTTTCTTGTCCTGTGTATATTTTCTTTTCCTTTAACCAGGAAAAAAAAATCTATTTTTTTCATGCACGTTTTGAATATCAAGAGATGCATTAATAAATATATTCTCTTTAGCTATAATGTGTTTGCATTTGTGGCATTTATGGATTTTTCAGATGGGTGCATGTTGGTGAACACATTTGTTCCCCTCTTCACAGAACACATTATAAACCCCTCAATGTATGGATTTCTGACTGTAAATTTGATGTACAGTCAACCCTCTGCATTTGTGGGTTTCACTTTCATGGGTTTGATTATCTGTGAGTTTCTCCAACCCCTGCCCCACCCGCCTCATGTCTGTTTTTTCCAGGGGAACTTTCCCTTTCTAATCAGACTGTGCAGTCCTTGAAAGACCCACCTCTGGTCTTCCTCCTCCTCTGCCAGCCACTGTCTGGCCAGCTAAGGATGGATCATAGCCCAATTTCTCAGTATCACAAACCCTGTGCCAATGCCCCCCCCATCTAAGGAAGGAGATGGGCAAGAGAGAGGAAGTTTAGGGCCACCGTGTCAACTCAACCCTTTTCCTTCTCCTTTCTCTGACCTGGTTTGGATCCTGAGTGCCTGCTCTCCCCTTCCCACAGACACACACGCGCACTCATTTTGATATTTGTGGTTTTCCCACATTTGCTGAGGTCTTGTACCCTTAACCATAGGGAATGTAGAGGGCCAACTGTATACCTAGTGGCCTGCTCCGTAATTTTCTTTAAACATAAGGAATATTTTAATGTTTTGTTTCTCTGAATTTTGCATGGAATACTTATGTATGAAGCTCCATTATTTAGCAGTTTAACTGGACTGATTCAGTCCAGTATTGTCTACTTGGTAGCACTGCTGCTGCCACTCCCCACCATCTCACTGAAGGAAGAAGGATTATGTGAAGCCTGTTGCTTTCCGCACAGCAATGCCAATCTCTGAAAGTTCCTAAGAGACAAATATTGTTGGTGGGCTATATGAAAAAGTTGCCTAACCCATAGCACAGGCAATCTCCCAGGACAGCTTAGCCAGAGAATAAAGGGATCTTCAGAGCACGGCATTTGGAAAACGCACAGCTCTGGTGATCAGTGTAGCATAATATCAATTTTTTTTTAATTGATGCAGCGCCTCTCAAGGGAGAAAGGGAAATTAGCTTCTTCTTTCAGATTGTCAATTGAAGGAGGTACCCCATGTTGCTTAACTGGAGGACAGCCTTGCCTTTTACCTGAAGAGGACTGTGCTAAGGAATTGGTTTCAGCTCCTCTCCCTAGCACTGACACACCCTCTCTGCTCTGTGCTTAAAGGTCTAGCCAAGGAAACTAGGGCCATTTCTGCACCACACTGTTACAGTGCTATTATTCCACTTTCAACATCGTGTGAAATTCTGGGTGTTGTAGTTTACAAAGAGCTCTCTGGCTGAGAATGCTAAATGCCCCTCTCTAAACTGCAAAGCCCAGGATTCCATAGGATGTTGAAAGTAGAAGAATAGCACTAGAACAGTGTAGTGCAGAAATGACCTAGCTCAAGTATTTTAGCCTTGGCAACAAATGTGATCAAAGCTGACCTCCCATGCTGCAAGGAAACCAACCACACAAATGAGTGTCATCTTAGAAAATCAGGTGACTTCCCATGGGAAATATATCCATTGTCATTCTCCCTCACCCACCCCAACTACCAACTTCCATCTAATTGCAAGACTGACTGATAATTGTCTGTCAGCAAGCACATGCGAGGGAGCAAAAGCAAGTTACTCTGTGAACATGGCTACATCTGAAGAGAGACCGCCCTCGCAATCTGTCAGCACCAGGTTCTCCCAACTGCTCCTTCCTTCTGAGTTTTAATGGCAGTGATACAGCGGGTAACTGGATGAAAAATGGCCGCATGTTCCCCTGTTATGATTCTTTCATGTATCTCTGTCAATGGCGGTTTACATTCTGGGATTGAGATCATTTGTTTCCTGTTTGCTCACAGCTTCGGGCTTTTTCTTGTTTGCCACTGTGGATTTACAACTCTTTCTCCCTCCCTGCCCACCCTTGCTCTCCACGAGCAAACCACATCTAAGGAGATGAAGGATTATAAGGTTTAATACTTTTGCAGCTCAGCAACTTGTGGCAAAAGAAGAGGTTAAAAACCTCCTGCCAGGGATGCTGGCGATGGCTCAATCGTTCTGGGGTACACGGGAGGACTGAGCAGATATGAGTAGGGATATGAAAAATTCTCTGTTTTGAGTCCCACCTGCATTCTCGTTCTTGTCCTACCCTTTGTATCAGGTTGCAAGGCTTTGTTTATGCTTCCTATACCTTTTCCACATTTATTTTTCTTAATGCACATATTTTCCGTATGCATTTTTTCATTGACAAACCTGTTAAAGGATCTTGTTCAACTGCATGCTCTTTTAGCCATTCACATTTTTAAAAATGTATGGCTGATTTGGGGCATGTTTTATTTCTCCCAAATGCATGTTAAGTCTCACAAATGCATGAATTTCCAAGGCATGACAGACAGTGGTTCTACGTAGCATAAACATCCACCAGAGGAGTTACAATGTGCTTCCACCGTACAATCCCTGTACTGAGAACAAACGTAGAATAGCAAAAATTGCAATGAATGAACATCCATGCACTGGTCTGTGAACTTTGATACACATCCACATGCATCGCGGTTCTGCTTGGGGAGGTCTCCTATCACCATCAACTGGAAATGGCCTTTGTGCATTGTCCACATAATTCACTTTGCATGTGAAGTGTAAGTTATGCCTGTGTGTGTCACTAACAGGATGCCATCCGATGAGCCATGGATGGATGAAATGGATGCTTTCCCTCAAAACTTTCAACTTCAATGAAGCTGTCTCCCATCCCTAGATAAGAGACAGCAGGGGTACAAGTGAAAATCTGCACCCCCCACTTTGATTAACAAATGTATAACCTCCAGGTAGGTCCAAAGCTAAAAAAAAGGGGATCTTGTCATTCTCAGAAAGTAAATTGAAGTTCAGAACCCCAGAAGGGCTGGTTACTAATTCCTACTTTGCCTCTGTATCCTATTAAAAATTTGCCTCTAGATGAGTGCTGGGTTTAGGAAAATTTTCTAAGAATTTCCCACAATGCTTCTGATGTAGTTTCATTCCTAGACATGAAGGGAAATTTAAATGATGACTCTCAGTTATGGGTGTAATTCTTCATGATTTTTTTTCTTAAAGGAAACAGTAAGTAATATTAGCAATTTTCTTCTGCTGCAGGAAAGTTTTTGAATTCCATATGCTTGTTGAAGCCTATTCACAATTCAGGACTTATTCTGTACAAAATTTTCACATGGTTGATTTGACCAAGAAACAGCACTCCTGTGCAAACATCTTGTCCAGAAATGTGTTGTTCCCGACAGAAATCAACCATGTGTGAATTTTGTGCAGAACAAGTCCATAACTGAGAAAATTTTCATTAATCCACGATTCTTCTCATCAGGAGCCTACTCTAAGTTCTAACGACTGGATTTAAATTATCAAAAGTAACTTTTCAAAGTTCTGGGCCCAACTGTCCATTACAGCCCACTGAACCATATACAGATATTATCAATATAATTAGCTAGGCTGAGACAATGGGCTAAGCGTACTTTAGCCCAATAGGTAGGCTTGTGTACACCTATTGCAAAATTTGAAGAACCACAAAATCAAAAGGATAGAACCCATTTTGATCTCTACAGTAGTCCAGGACATGTGATCAGCTTGGTTCAAGATTGAGCAAAATCTCTGAGAATTTTGTCTTAGAGGCAAATTGTTCCCTTAGTATCTTTGTGAGCCTGAAATTTCTGGAGAGCTGATACCATTAACCTGATGAGGCCTATGAGACTCAGAGACAAGCACAATTAAATCTAAAGAGCTGAAGTGAAGATTATGCCTCTACAGTCCTAGCCTGGCTCTTTTGGCTCCCCCAGAAGTTGAATTAGGTTCTCATCTGAAAGAAGTTTTTCCTCTATTTGGAGATTAAGATGTTCAATAATATTTCCATTGTCATCACCTTTGGTGATGATGTCACTGCTGTTGTAGAAAAGTGGGATACTGAAGCTATTTCCACACTATGCTGTTATAGTTCTATTATTCCATGTTCAACGTCCTTTGGATTTCTGGGGTTTGCAGTTTACTGAGGTCAAAGAGCTCTCTGGCTGAGAGCTCTTAATGTCCCTCCCTAAACTGTAGACTCCAGGATTCCATAAGAGATTGAAAGTGGAATAATAGCACTATAACAGGTGGTGTGGAAATGGCCTGAGACTGAAGCCCTTTCCATACGAGGCTGGTGAATTGGTTCATGCTGTTTTTTACCAGATTTTCTGGGCTCGAAAGAAGGTGGACTTTCCTTCCTTTCCTTCCGCACAGCTACTGCATATGTTCCATTCTGATTCGGAGGAGTGCGAGTTCACGAATCCACACCTCCTCCGCTATGGCCACTCCCGCTACTCCCGTCACCCCACCCCGTCGGCTGTGATTGGCCCCCCTTTTTTGCATGGTTTAGTACGTCATCGCATATGTGCATATGTGCGAAGGTCCATACTACCCCCTGCCCTCCCATGAGCCCTTCCCTGACCACCAATTCACATTGGTGCGAATGTACGCGTCTGCACCACTGTGAAAGTACGAATCAGATCGATCTGGAAAATTGGAATACTGATTTCTTCTGGTTTTCAAATAGCATGCTTTATCACCACATGGGGGAGCATTTAGTCTGAATTACGTGTGGAACGAAGGTAAATAAACCGAACCTAGTCCGCTCCAACATGTAGAAGACCTCCATGGCAAGACGCATTGGCCCGCCTGAATAACCACGTGCAGAAGGGACCTGAGATTAAATAAATTAGCAAGACTGTTAAGAGAGGCCAAGATTGTCCTCCTCCCACTGGAAGGACAGAGGATTGAAACAAAGTCAGTGCAACAAATGCCACCAAGTAGGTTTATGACTAACAGGATTTGACCTAGTGACTTCCCAGCTCACAAACTTCTATGCTTCATCAGCCCCCATTCTAGATTAGGTATTTTTTTAAAAAAACTGATTTATTTATTTATCTTAGGCAATAATCTTTATAATTGGGATTTTGAAATAATCCTCTTTAAGAGGGATTGCAGCTGTAATCAATTTGCAGAGGGGCTGTTTTAATAAGACGCTGCCCCAGTAGGATTAACAGGGAGAACCGTAGATTTCTTCTCCCTCTCCCACCCCACAACTTTCAGCTGCCTTCGGTTCCTGTCGAAAGCATCTATTGAAGGGCCCATAAATTATTTATGGGTCTTACCAAGGTGTCATCTAGAGAAGGAAAATGGCACTTGACAAGTTGAAAATACTGGCCCTTTGCACAAATCTGTTAACAAGCTCTCCCACATAGCCATTTTATTCCCCTTTGCCGGATTCTGGGGGGAGTTAGTCTCCCGTTCCCAATTCTGTTACACTGAGGAAGGGGTAGCCAGAATTTCCCCCCTGCCTACATTTAAATTTCCTGAACCACTGTCTTTGGACTTCCTCACATAATGTAAGTGAAGTCTCACATAACTACACCAGAGGTTGATATATGTGCAGCAGGCAAGAATGGGACACTGGAGGGCAGGGTCTAAATTCTCCTTACAAGGCTCAACCCGGCCCCGTCAAACATTGTTTTTTTTTAAAAAAAAATCTTTGCAATTTGTTTTTTTTTTTAAAAAAAATCATATTAAAGCTTAAAGCTTAAGCAAAAAATACAAACAATTTTTAAATTAGTGAGAGGAAAAGATGAATGTCAGAATGATACGAGCAAACTGAGGTATGACATCCCCACATGAATGAAAACTTACAAATACAAATTACAGAACAGTGTGTATCATCTAAGACTGTGTATCTCAAGCTATGTGATATGGGGGACCAGCAATTTTTATCCTGAAAAGAGGCAAAGGATAGGTACCATTGTAAGAATCCTGTTTGACCTTTTACACACAAAAACTTTGGCCATTTCCGCACTGGACAGTTATAGTGATCTTATTCCACTGTCAACATCCTATGGAATCCTGGGGTTTCCAGTTTAGGGAGGGGTGTTTAGAATTCTCAGCCAGAGAGCTCTTTGGTTTCAGCAAACTACAAACCCCAGAATTCCACAGGAAGTTGAAAGTGGAATATTAGCACTATAACAGTGTAGTGCAGAAATGGCCTTTGTGCATACCTAACAAAGTAGCAGAAGTGCTAAGAAACTCTGGTTACTGAATTGTGAAGATGTATAATGGAGCACTGACAAAGTGCCCCATGTATATTGGTGCCCAATGCACACTGGACTGATGCGCATTCGAATTGATGCCATGTGCAGCAAGACTAATGCACATTGGTCCCATTGTGCATCACTAGAGTTGATGTGCATCAACTCTAGGCTGTGTAGCCAATGCTGAGGGATGATGAGAGCTGCACTCCAACAGTCTCTAGGAAATCATTTCCCAGCCCTGGTTTAGTCTCAGAACATGAGAGACTGTGACTGTAACATTCTGTCCATTCCAAACTATTTTTAAAATGCGGTTCCTGAATTAGATAATCTCAGCTGAAAACTGGCTCTTGCTACCCATTATACATGAGTTGGTCTTTTTCTATGGCCATGAAGGCAGGCCATGGCTGAGTCTGAGTGAAAAGAATCAGAAACTCAGGATGAGCCTGATTTTACAGGACTTCATCCCAAGTAAATTGTAGAAACTTACCTTTCTAGGCTACAGTTTCCTGAATTTCCCCAGCCACTGAGTCCTAGTTTTGCAACCTTTGGGTCTGAGTTTTGGGAAAATGATGGGAGGTTACACACACACACACACACACACACACACACACACACACCATATATATATATATAGAGAGAGAGAGAGAGAGAGATCTGAAGGACCATATTTCCTTATATTAGCATGTCTTTAGTGTCTATGGTGACTATGGTTGGACTGTTATGGCATGGTTGGACTATGACCGTGGAGATGAGAGTTCAATTCCCTGCTCAGTCCTGGAAACCCAGTGCATGACCCTGGGTGCATCACAAATACACAGCCTCAGAAAACCCTGTGGTAGGGTTGCCTTAGGGTCAGAAATGACTTGAAGGCACACAACAACAATGACGACAACAACAACAACAACAAATCTGCCCTTGTCTCAAGATCTTCTGGAGATGTCCTCCTCTCTGTTCCATTACCTTTACAGGTACATCTGGCAGTAACACAGGAGGAGGTCTCCTCAGTGGCTGCTCCCAGGCTCTGGAAGTTCCTTCCTAGAAAGCTTAAATTAGCAACCTCCTTGCTTTACTTTCTAAGTCAGCGGAAGACCTTTTCATTTCGGCAGGCCTTTGAAGTCTGGCCACACAAAACTGTATCATTTTTGACTTTTCTAAGCCATCTTGAATTCTTGCCTGGGAAAAAGGCAGGCTAGACAATATTAGTCCTAGTAACAACAGGCAGACAGAAAGAAAGACAAACAAGGCTGCACAACTAGTCACCATACTGGCTGAGTAAATTGGGGAATTACAGTCCAAAACAATAATTTTCTTCAGAAGTGCCATAGATGTATTGAGAAGCCCATTTCAAGCCAGGTTTTTCCATGTATTGCAGCAAGTTGCCATTCCTCTGCTCTTTTTTGACACAGTGTAATAAAAACTACCCTTTATGTTACTAGTAAATTCCTGTGAGGGACAAAACCACCAAGTCAATCAAGGCCGTTTTGCACCAAGGTTGGGCTGCTGTCTTGATGGTTGTGGGCCGGCACCGCTGGTTGTCATGAGGTCGGAGATGAATACAAATGGCTTTCCGTGTGGTCCGGGGTTGCATCACTGCCACCCCATCTCCACTCCGGGTGACTTGCTTTTGCAGCTGTTTGATATAAATTCCTCGCATACATCTTAGTCCAGTTGGTTTATTTTTACAAACAATAAATAGCCCTGACATTCCTGTAGTCTTTTCTTCCCCCGCTTTGCAAGGCTGGCCATTTGCTGGAGAGACAGTGGCTCCGATGAGGGACGTTTGCACAGATGGTGGCCGTCATTTTGGGAAATCGCATCAGCCGGCCGAGCCCACAGCCTCGTTCTCATTCTCTGTCCCCCCTTTCCTCCCTCCCTCCCTGGAAAATGATCACAATATATTATCAGGAGCTACAAATCACTACCAGATGATATTAAGTTGCTTTGATAACACTCTCGGTCCCTTCCGGTGTGATATTTTTCTTCATTAGGAAGAATGGCTCAGGCCTACCAAATCCTCTTACTCTTCCCCCTTCTCAAAATTTATAGATCACAGTCCCTAAACTAATTGTTAGTTGCACAGCATGCCTAAAGCCAGGCCCAGACGGAGCAATTACATCCCCCTGGCCCTGATTAAAGGCACAGAGGAAGCAGAAGTGCAAAGAAAATGAAACACTCTTGGCCGTTTGGGCAAAATGTCACGGCTCTTCTAGGTCTTATTTGACATTTGTTGATAAAAGCAAGAGAGAGGAGCCCAGTTATCCATCACTGGCTGTGGTTCAAAGGGCCCCAAGATGTGACCTGCCTGTCGAAGGCTACTGTCTTGCTTTATCAAACTGTAAACAGATTGGGTAGGGGTGGTGATAGGGTGAGGGGTTCCTAGCCCGCCTTGAATGACAAGGAGGATAACCTCTTTGTTACTTTCCATGGAAATTTTTATGGCTTTCTGACTGCAGGAGGTTCACTCTTCTTGCAACTTTGCCCCCCCTTTTTTTTGGTACAATGACATTGGAATGGATTGCAAAAAAACAAAAACAATCCCCCCCCAATATAGAAAAGTATTCTTGTGAAATCAATGCACAAAAATCCCTGCATCTTGGGAATCTGGAAAAATATGCCCAATCAGAACTGACGTTTTTGGGCTGGACAGACAATTAGTTTGACTTGGCACTCTGCATCTGCTAGGCTCAATGAACTTTGAAGGACCACAAATCGCATATAGGAAGTGCCACAAGTTCTTTTCATTTTCTCTTTAATGATGCTTTTGGTTATAAGTTACAGAGGGGATTTCTTCTGGCAACACCCTGTCGAATAGCAGGCTCATTCTTCCATAAAGCCTTGCAAAGTTACTATTTGGATGACATCTCCCACAATCCTCAGATGTTTGGTAGCGGGTTCTGAAAGTGACAGTCCAAAAGATATTGTTGCTGTTGCTGTTTTATTCATTTATATGCTACATTCCCCCCCAACAGTGAGATTCAAGGCGGCTAACAAGCTATCTAAACCAATACAGATTAAAAACTGTACAAAAATGTTGATAAAAGTATAAATATAACGTTATCTAAAAAGCAATTGAACAATTTGTCAGGTTAAAATGTTAAAAGTACAAACATTCATAAAATATAAAAAAGTACAGCAATCATTAAAAGCCCAGCCCATACAGTTTCTAAAAACTCTGTGTCACAAGAATGTTTTCAGTTGCTGATGGAAGGTCTCCTTGGGAAGGGAATTCTAAACACTAGGCACAGCCACTGAGAAGGCCCTCTCTCTTATTCCCGCCAAGCAAGAGAAGGTGGAAACCTTTCCAAGCATTCTTCATCTAACTCAATGTTTCTTCTTTGATTTCCATTTTTTTAAATCTCCTGATTACTGTCCAGAAACCATTTCCAATCATCAGATGTGGTGGCTTATGAAAGTGGTAGTCCAAAAAAGTAGTCTATCCAAACTGTGTACATAGAAGCCACTCGATGTTTGAGCTGGAGACCAGAGAGGAACACTTTATCTGTCAAGATTCAAAAGAGGTATTTCAGGTTCATGTGTCACTGTCAAGACAGAACCTCAAAAAGAGGTCCTATGCCAATTGTTATTGGACAACATGCTGTCTCTAATGTAATGTTGGGAGCTCCCATGCCCAACTTGTGTGTTTGGTAGTAAATAGACCTTTAAAAGAGAATTAGAGAGATTTATGGAAGATAAAACCATCCTCCACAAGGTTACTGGTCATAGTGCCTCTGTCCAATATTAGAGACAGTGCCATTTGTTGGGAAAATGACCAGGAGGGTACCATTGTAATTGGCAGTACAGTCCTCCCTTCACATTCAGGAGTTTGACTTTTGTGAATTTGATTATTTGTGAGGTGCTTGCTTGCCTTTTCCCACCTTCCCCCATTTCCACCCTGCACTGTTACAGTGCTATTATTCCACTTTCAACATCCTGTGGAATTCTGGGGTTTGCAGTTTAGGGAGAGGGATTTAGGATTTTCCGCCAGAGAGCTCTTTGGCCTCAATAAACTACAAAACCCCAGAATTCCACAGGATGTTGAAAGCGGAATAATAGCACTGTAACAGTGTAGTATGGAAATGGCCCTAGAATCTCCTACTGTTTGGAACATAGGCATTTGGAGGGCTTTTGTGAACAGATGACGTTTCTCTGGTTATCTGGTAGCCATCAGTCATCAACTGCTATTACAGATAAGTGAAGCAAGTAAGCATTTCATAGAGACATTTCCTTCATCCTCTTGTGTCAGTATGGATGGTTGTTGTTAGGATTCTTCTGCTCAGCTTGCCACAAAACTGAGCCTGTTCCTCCTTTTCGAGATGCACTATCTATAAAACAAACAAACAAAAGGTAGTGAATTAGTTTCTCCAAATCCCTCTCAGACTGCATGACAAGGTAGCCCTGAATGGCCTCTAGTAAGCCGAGTGTTCTTCACTTCCTCCCTGAAGTTCCTTGTCATTCATTCACAGTAGTGTTAAAATTGTAGGCTGGCCCTTCTTTCAAGAAAAAAGAAATGCCTCCCAAGTTATTTGCCCCTTATGTGTTGCAGATTGCAAGCTGCTGAGTGATTCTGACTTAGCCATTGAAGGTGAGGTTTCTGGTGAGATCTGCCAACATCTGACAGTTCTTTTCCACTGCTGATTTGTCAGCCTTTCATCAGGGTAGCATGTTTTTCCGATTAAGCCACAGAACACTATTGCCCAGTAGCTGGAGGCACTTGCTACACTTTGCTGGGGCTCGTAAAATAAAAGATACAACACTGGTGACTCCAGGAAAATGAGATTAAAAAAAATTAATATCTTCCTTCCTTCCCACCCACCCACGTTTTTCTTTTTTTTTAAAGGATGGGAAAAAGTACTGGCATGAAGGACGATGCCCAATTTACATTGTGGAATGTTGGCTGAAAGGTTCAGTTTCTGGATAATCTATTGGAGAAAATATTGTCATTCAGTGTGTCCCCCAGAAAGAAGAAGAAAAAGGGAAAGAGAGAGAGAGAGAGAAGACCGAGTTAGAGTTTAAGGCAAAGATCCATGTAAATTGCATTTTTCTTAAAAAGAAATGTTTATTTTATGAATTTTGACCCTGCTTTTCAAGGCAAATTATTCCCAAAGAAGCTTACAATATGAGTAGAATTCACAGTCAAGAAAATGATTACAAGGGCATTGCAGAATACATCACCCCAAAAGGGGAAGTATTATGGAAGAATCAGCATCAAAGCAGTAAGATTAATCCTTGTGTGACAGAAGTAAGAGATTCAAATTAAGGATGGGAAAAATATTTGAAAAGATTTTTTAAAGTGGCCAAAGAAAAACCCTGAAAGGAAGAATCTTAGATGAACAAGATTCTTCTCACTTCAGGACTTATTCTATGCAAAATTTGCACACAGTTGTTTTGCTCAGAGAACAGCGTCTTTTGCTGTTTCCTGAGCAGAAAAAAATGGTGTTTTTCTCAGCAAAAACACTATGTGCGAATTTTGCATGGAATAAATCTTTGAGCGTGAATAATCTTCAGAAACTGCACCCTTTCCAAAAACTTTCCTGTAGTAAGAAGAAAACAGCTCAAATTACATCTTGTATCTCTAATTTATATCCCCAATTTACACCTAAAGAGGGACTGTGAAGTTTCCATGGGGTGAAAGTCCAACAGCTAGGAAGCCACCACTGTTAAGATTGTGGTCCCTGATACACATTGTATTCCAAAGCCAGTCTTGTAGGTCATATAAAGTTAGCAGTCCTGCAGATAATTTTATCTTCAAACATTCAGCACTTTAAATTTCCATGACAGTACTTTAATTTTTGCCTGAAAGCAGACATAGCCAAGGTAAGATCAATCCTCACACACTCCACATTTTATAATACAGCTCACTAGTATTCTTATGAAGTGCTCATATAAACATCCTTGACACATCTTTCATCCCCATAGTCTCAGAAAATCCAGTCTAATATTCTCCTGATGAACTTTGATGGGGAATTGACTAGAAGGGCTTAATTTCATTATGATAGTCAGAGCTTAGGGGCCATTTCTGCACTACAGGGTGGAAATGGCCCCAGAGGTACAAAAATGTTTTTTGTGTGTGTTGGACTACAGCTCCCAGAATTCCCCAATGACCAGTGGTGATACTGGCTAGAAGATTCTGAGAAGTGTAATCCAAAAAGTAAGTTCTCCAAGCTCTGTGTCCCACCAGTGAGAGCAATCTGATGAGGGGGTGGGAAGAAGGCAGGCCTTCTCAGCTCTGGTTCTCATTCTGATTGTGGAATGATCTCCCTTTGGAGGATTGATGGAATACAACATTTCTTTTCAATGGTGTGTTAAAAAATGATTTCTCAAAAAAGCCTTGGAGACCTAATTTGTTTTAAAGCATGTACATTTATCATCCTCATCCTCATCCTCATCATCCTCATCATCCTCATCCCTTTAGCCTTTTAAAGTTTTAAGTTTGTTGAGTAGCAAACCTTCCAACAAGTCACAGACCAAAAGTGGTCAAGATGGCAAAAGTGATTAAGTCACTGAAAGTTATTAATGAGGAAGAAGACGCAAGCCAGAAGAGGCTCCAGCAGTTTGCTTTTGCTTGAGCCTGCTGGGAAGGGCAAGATTTCAACCCCTCCTCTCCTCTCCCTCCTTCCTAGGTTAATTGAGTGGCTGACTGGAAGTGCTTCAGCCTGGGAGTGGGCAACTGCAGCGGGTCTGGGGATGAAACACTTCATGTTTCCTGTGAGGAAATGTGAGAGATAATACTGGATCTCTCAAGCAGAGCAATTAAAATGGCAGAAGGCAAACACCAACCAGTCCCACACCTACCCACCTACTCCCCAGACAGAATCTATCAGAAAAAGAAACAAGTCCAGTCTTCTTTGTAAAATTATAAAAGTGAGTATAGGCTATGCAAAGGTTGCTAACTCTAACATTTCCCATGTATCCTCTGGTTCCTGGGGGATGTATTTCTTGGGAACTAAAACAAAGTGAGAAAAGCACCTTGTTTGAACCAGGAATTGCCCTTCATAGGGTTTCAGAGGCATGTGTCTCCACATCCCCCCCCAAAAAAAAGTGTGATGAGGGTTTGGGGGGTCCTCTGGGAGCTGTAGGAATGGACTTGGTGTGCCAAAAGTAGCTGTCAAACCTCACTATTCATACTTATCCCCAACTTTAACAGAAGGAATACAGAATATGCCCATTTACTGAGATCATTCCTCCTGCCATTTGAGCTTGGGAGAAGACGACATCAAGGGAGCTGGAAGGGGGAAAGAAAAGAAAATTCCAGAATCAAGCCTGCCAAAGTGGAACAAGTGAAGCGCCTTTAGAGAAGGACGGGAAGGGGAGGGTCGGGTCATTTTTATAACGCAGCCATTTTGGGCTTGTAAGAGCTGTAAATTGGGATTTTGTGGGATATTGCTCTTCACTCATTTATTTCACCAAGGAACAAGGGAAACAGCACTTTGAATGTAATACTAATGAATAAATAATACAGTCGTTTGAAAGCTGCTTGTTGAGACGGAGAAATATATCCAGTATATATTTTTTTAATGGCCCTGGAGTTCTATTAACATTTCAGGGCTTGGATGCAATTCAAGGTGTGGGCAGAGATGAAGGGCCGCCTTTGCTGCTTAAATGCATTTAATCATATAAGGTCGACGCACGAGCAAATGGCAGGCAGCCGTTCGGTCTTTCGATTCAAACTGATCTGCTCCTAAGTTTTCGCGAGGAGTCGGTGTTGACTTGAGGCCTGTTTCAGGGCATCAGATCTGTGGTGCTTGCCTCTGAGAGTGGCATTTTTCCTTCTAAATAAGGTTCTCATTCCTCATGTGACTCTCAAATAAAGAAGACCCATTGAATGAATTGGACTTACCTATTTGTCAGTCCATTATTAACAGTTGCTTCAGTGGGTCTGCTCTAGTTGGGACAAGCCTACAGGACTCCAGCCAAAGTGTAGGCCAACCTTGTGCCTTTTTAATGTCCACAAGAGCATTTTCAAACAACCAAAGGTAAGCATCTGGCTACTTCCATTTGGATTTTCTCTGGGGTTCCCACACATGAAGAAGATTGTGTTGATGCTGATGGATTCCTGGGGCAGGAAGTTGGCCCCCATATATCCAGAGCTTATCTAGTCCTTCTTTAAACATACTAAATAGGCTTGAGGAATGTAAGCAATCCCACACTATCTAATGTTTCACAGATAAAAACATGAATGTGTGTGACCAAGCAACATCAGAGGGTGATCAAGGCAGCAAAAGTCATTCATGAAGAAGAATGTGTATTCTTGGAGAGGCTGCAGGAGTTTGGTTTTGCCTGAGCCTGTTGAGAAGGGCACGATTCCACCTTGACCTCCCTCTCCCCTCTGCTGAGTTGAATGGAAACTTGGCAGTTTGATTTGGCACTTGGCAACTTGGCACTTTGAACTGAGGTTGCAGCAACTGAAGTAAGCTAGAATGAAGGGGGAAAGTGGGAGGAGGAGAGTTAAAACTGGGACATTTTAAAAGCAGCCAGAGCAATGGGACAGCATTGGCTTAAGCTGGACTGTGCCTGCCAAATTGGGACAGTTGGAAGGTATGCTATCCCCAAATACTCACCCACCCAAAATCACAGAAAACATTTGCTGGTTGAAGTGAAGAAAAAGCCAATATCCTTTCTCACCACCATGCCAATACCTTCCAGGTACGGTTGTCAACAGGACTGATTTCCCTGCCCTGGGGCAGTGCTGTTATTTCACTTCCAACTTCCTATGAAATCCTGGGGTTTGCAGTTTAGAGAGGGGCCTTTAGAATTCTCAGCCAGCGAGCTCTTTGGCCTCAGTGAACTACAAACCCCAGAATTCCACAGGATGCTGAAAGTGAAATAATTGCACTATAACAGTGTAGTGCCGAAATGGCCTGGGTTTAGCACAGCAGAAACCACACAGAGGACATTTCATTTTAGACAAGACTTCAGGATGCAGATCAAAGTCAGGCCTACAGTCTGGATGAACAATTTCAGGCAAAGTTAGATGAAGTGAAAGTCAAAGTGGAAGGCTCCTCCTGACACAGATTCAAATAACAAGCCCCCCCCGCCCCACTTTCCATGTATGGCAAAGCCACGTAGTCAAACTTTTGTGACTGTGAAACGATTCACACCGTGGCAGAGGGACTGATGGCAAATTAACATGTGCAAGGAGAACGCAGTTGAAGGCAAAAAAGAAAGCGGGAGCATGGCCTCCATCTCTATCATATCTTTGTCTATTGTTCTGCAAGCGATTTGCATACCTAAAGGAAAGCGGCCTCTTTAATTTCTCCCCTCCTCTCCTCATCATCTGAGGCCTATTAAGAAGTACTCTGTATCCTGTAATCAGACAATTTATACAGTGCGCGGCCTCAGGCTAGTGCCATTGTAAACAAGCTGGAAAACTTCTTTACAATAAATGATTAACATGGGAAGACACCGTTCATAATTAATCCCCCCCCCTTTGCCATTTTGGTTGGCAGATGGTCCAAGGATTCCAAGCATGGTCTATTGCCCACCTCTTTTATGTTAGGAGAACATGGGGGGAGGTCCTTGGGAAAAAAGAAAAGATTTTTTTTTTTCTGTAGGGCTGCATAACATAACTAGACAACACATCCCAACACCACACTGGTCTCAGGCACTGTTATTAAACTCAGAAATGATTCAGAAAGCTCCCTTACCACAGAATTACACTTTGTAGAATGAAGGAGAGCAGAATTTCAGTCTTGAGAGGCCTACAACATCCTCACCCCATCATCATATACAAAGTCATGCTCCACCACTGTCATGTTGTACAGCCAACTCTGGGTCTTCAAAAGCTTGGTTTAAAAGAGCATAACTTCTGGTGAGGTCTACCAATTTAGAAAGCCTCCGAGCAGTGATGTAGACTCGAGTCAATTGACTCGGACTAAAGCTTGAGTTGCTTCAATGACTTGACGTGGACTCGAATCTGCAATAAATGATGCACTGACTCCACTTGACTCAACTCGAGACTTGTCTATTTTTAGTGACTGACTTGCTGCCCTTGGCTCAGTAACATAACGCATTCATCCAGAAACCTTGCAAATCTGAATAATGCGTCCATCCCTTTTTGCCCCCGAAGACAATACTGAAATCATAACGGTGCAAAGAAACAAAACAAACACCTGTAAATCCCATTCAGATTAAAGAAGCACACATGGGGAATGATTTCACAGCCTCTGGGCAGCTGCAGGGAGGGGTCGTCTTTTCTGGTGCCCAACAGAAGGAAGTCAATGTGGCACATTGTGGCACACTGTGCTATGACTTGAGGACTTCTAGGGGTGGAAACAGAGGGTTGTTAAGCCTTGGCTGTTCCCTGGTCTTCCACTTCTGACACAATACTCAGCCCATTCACCTACTTTTCATGCAGTTTAACCTTCAGCTGGTTGCTTTCAGGACCAGGCAGGAATTTTTTCCTTCCCTCACTCCCTCTCTTTATCAAGGAAAACTAGTTTTGGGTGGTGCCAGTAAATAGGATGGCCACATGGCAAATATTGTGTGGTGGGGACATGAGAGAAAGCAGGATTGTTAGTGACCACCCTTGGCACCATTTTGGTGAAGTATCTGGAACCACCTGTTCAGGCTGTCAATCGTGAAGGGATCTACCCTTAGGGCTGGCCTTGGGGATGACATTACTAAGCTGGGGGACTTGGGGGAAGGGGTTCCACAGGTTTGCCTTCTAGTAGGGGAGCAACCCAAAGGACTGAGCCATCCTTGGGGCTTGGGTGCTTTCCAGAAGAAACTTAGGAGGTACTCAGAAGGTGACCACCTTCCTCAACGAATCCCACATTTGGTTGCTTCCTCACTTGCAACTGACAGGTTCATCCCAGGTAAATGGTGTAATAATTAAAGTGGCACACTTCCATCCAGTACTGATGTCTGGTCTCATTATTGCCATGGTGGGGTTATCAAGTAACACCTTGGATGATGGAAAGTTCAGCCTGGGAGGAAAGAGAGTGAGCTCCAAAGAAAGAAGCTCTTTGGCACAGGAAAGCAAATAGGATGATGATAGAAAGAGAGACAGGAGGAAGGATTGCCAAGACAGGGGCTCAGTTATCCAGATACCAAGGCAGATGGCTAGTCCTCTCCAAGTATAATAGTAGAACTGAGGGTAATACTGATTCTGTCATCAATATTAAAGGAAGCAGGCAGTAGCTTGGCTTACAAAATACAGGAAAAGAAGCAGCGTCTGAATAATCCAACTAGGAAGAGATTAGCTAAAGAGACATTGCATATTTCTGTACAAGAGTCATGTAGCTCTCCTCAGTCTGACAGCATCGCCTCATCAGGAACTAGAACTTGGCTCGTTCTGCGTGTTTAACACCACTGTTTTCTGCTACAACTGTCAGCACTAAGTTTGCGGTATGATTGAGAGGCTAAGATGACCTCAGCTTCTGTAGTTTATTAAGCCATCTAGGCAAATAAAGAGGTTCCATCAAGGAACTCACTCCTAGCTTTTACCCAGATGAGTTAGCAGACACTGTAAAAACTGGGCTTTTCTGATTTTCCCCCCATCTTTTTTAAAGGGAAGGGAATGGGAGGGAAACAGTGGTAATAGCTACAGTTGGTCATAGAGTACAAACTGGAATGGAGCACGCTACGTTGGAAAGTTCAAGCTGCCAGGTTTCAAAATGCAGAAAGCACATAATGATGATGATGATGATGATGATGATGATGACCACTGCCACCAATTCTGTCCTGCCATTTCCCCCAAACAGAGACTCAAGGTGGCTTACAAAAATTAAAACCAATAAAAGCAAAAGCAAAGATAAAAGCACAAACAAAGGCCATTTCTGCACTGCACTGTTATAGTGCTATTATTCTGCTTCCAACCTCCTGTGGAATTCTAGGGTTTGTAGCTTACTGAGGCCAAAGAGCTCTCTGGTTAAGAAGTCTAAAGGCCCCTCCCTAAACTACTGTCCTGGCGCTTGAACAATCTCGGCATGCTACTCCACAGGCCATTACCAAGCCCCCTTTCCTTTGCATTGGATAAGGGTGAGCAACAGTCCAGCAACTTTAAACACATATTTGAATATTTAAATCTAAATTTAAATATTTAAATCTTGAGTTAAATCTTGAGGATCACCAGCCACAAATTATATTTACAGGGGGCCCTTGGTAAAGAAAATATTAAGAACCACTGCCTTAAAGCATTACACACTGACACACACAATTGAGCTAACATTCCACCAACATAAAAAAACAAATGTGGGGACCTTTAGATGGATTTACCTTTCACAAATGGCAGGCCTGTATGCAGTGAAGTAGAACAAAAGCAAGGAGTTTTCCAGTGCAACCTTGTCTTGGGGAAATAAAAAGGTTTGTCAGCAAGGCTGCCAGAGAGCATTAACATGGCAGGGAAGCACAGGAAAAGGGAAACGGAGATACCGCTGACACAGTCTCTGTGGGACAGCTATGGTGGTAAAGCCTTAGGGGAATTCCAGCTATAATGCACAGCACGTTCTGCCACACAAGGCTTGTGTGTGTGTGTGCGTGTGTGTTTCAGGAGGGAGGAGGGAACTCCTATTCTGACACTCGTAAATTGCCACATGTTTGGAATCTCAGCGAGCTCTCTCAACAAGCTCTGCTCCTGCAAGTCATTATTTCCACTGGACAGAAATGGCTGTAACCGTGTTAAGTCGAGGCAGGATGCATTGTTGTGTCAGGGGGAAACTCACCAGGGAGGCTTCCCACCTCAAGGCCAGGAGGTTGTGTTCCAGGACCACGCCAGACCGTGTTCAGCTGAGAACCTACACTGCACTTATATAGTTTTAAAGCAACAGGGGGTTTGGCACTCAGGGTCAATGTTGAAGTGTGTTCTGAAGTCCCTCATAGCCAGTTGTGGCCTTGAATCACCTATGACTGCACTGTTTTTCACAAGAGTAAATCCCATTTTGGGCAGATCTCATCAGATGTATCATGATAATCATTCCAATAAGGGAATCATAGAATCACAACATTTGAGAACTGAGTACCTTCTAGTCCAACTTGCTGGTAATGCAGAAAATCATAGCTAAAACATTCCTGACAGATGGTCATCCAACTTCTATTTAAAAATCTCCAACAAAGGAGAATCATAGCTCTCTGAAGCAGGCTGTTCCACCATGAAACAACTGTTAACATCCAGAAATTCATTTGATGTCTGGTTAGAAACTATTTTCTTCTTCTTGGACTTCGTTGGCTTGAGCTCTACCTGCTGGAACAGCAGAAAATAAACTTCCTCCATCTTGTTCAACCAGAATGAAGAATAGCTCTGCACTATTTGGTAGATACATATGGAAAAGAATGAAAGTACCGTTTCTCTGCACCCTGTACATGACTGCTATTTACTCCCTGCAGGCCCTTGTGAAGTCGTAACATTCAAATATGACCTACATATGTGTTGGTATAAACTGTTAGAGATGCTCCTGCAAAGCAGAAAGAGGCAATCACTTCAAAAGTCAGATGCTGGGAGGGAGTAGAAGGTGGTAGGAGGAAACTGGAGAACAAATCTAAGTATGCCATGTGGCTTGCACTTCACTTCCATCCTGGCCTCCTAGGTGTAATGGAAGATGCTGTCTCACCACCAAGGTTGAAGTGAGGTGGTTTTTCAGCTTCTTCACATGTGATAAGAAGATAGGATTGTGGGGGTGGGGAGTGGGGTTAGCTCTTTGTGTTCATACCACAGTGGCAGTTTATATCTCCAATGATGATATCTGTGTAATGGCCATGAATATGATCTTTCAGAGAAGACAATGCCTTCTGATACAGAGTGACCATCATCAACCTAGGGAAATAAACCTGGGAGATGACAGGACCTTAGGGTGCTCGTGTGTCCTGTTTTACATAAAATTGTCCTCTACTTATAAGCTGATCTGTACAAGTCACTTGAAAGGTTAGGAACCCCAAGGAGAGCAGTAGGGTGCCTTGAGGAGGGTCACTGATGGTAGAGGTTGGATTCGATGGCAGCTGGCTGGACTTGGTGGCTTTTGTGGTCTCATCCAGTTCTATGATTCTATGAATATCCAGACAACAGTATGAATGGTAGACAAAGGTCACCTGGTCAGATTTATTTTTACATGGATGATGAGATATATTGTTTCTATTGACACAGTATTCCTTCCTAAATTTTTATCCATGTTTATACTTTCTCATATAGAAAAACTACATATTTTATGTGGTTTCTGATGATATATGGTGATTTCCCCTTTTACCCCTCTTGTTTTTTTCTTTTCTTCCTGGCGGGAGAGTAATGTATAGGCGACAACCTACAGGACCTCCATCTTGTTAAGAGTGAGCTTTGAAGAATGGATTTCTTGAACAATAAGAATCCAAGTGATGCAATAAATTTGTGGTTATGGCTATTAGCAGTTTTACTTAGCTGGATCTGTAACGGCAGAACCATATTATCTTGCCTTCTTTTCATTTTTCCTTTCTTATTACAGTTTGGTGGGGTGGGGTCAGAGCCGTTTTGTGTATTAGTGTATTAGTATGTTATTGTTGTCTAGATTAATTAATAAATAAGTCAGTGTTTAGGGATTTTTTTTTAAAAAAAAATTGTAGTTTCCTATTTAATTTCATTTAGTATGGTAACTTTAGTTTATGCCTAGGTTACAAATGTTTGTTGGAGTTTCGATGGATGTAATTTTGGATTATGTAATTTTGTGTAAAAAAAACATTTGAGATATACTTATATATATGTGTGTGTGTGTGTGTGTGTGTGTGTATATATGAAAAAAGAGTGAGCTTTAAATTCAGACAGTCCATGACCAGTTTTGGATCCTTGGTCAGCATTTGCATGGTCTCAGTGGAACCACACCAAAAGATGTATTGCTGAATGTCCTCAACATAGGCCCTTTCCACATGCGGAGGGAGAAATGGGGCAAAGCACGCAGAAACGGAGCTTACCTGAAGCCGGGTAAGTCCATCGCCACGAGGAGCATCGCGAGTTCGCCGCTCCACACTCCGGTGGCGTCCGGCGGCGTCCAAAATGGCGGCTTATGACCGGCGGAGGCTCTCCACCAATCGGAGAAGCTCGCCAGCTGGAAGCCCGCCCCTGGCAGATCTTCAGGTACGCACTTGCGCGTGCCTGCAAATCTACACCGGAGCGCTGCGACGGGGTAGTACGGGGCTGTGTTTAATAAAAACCACTTGGAAAGTGGTTTTTAAAAAACATCTGGCGCCACCGCCTCTAGCCACTTCAGGGCGGTTTGAGGTATAGAACCTCAAAATTTAAACCGACCCTGTGCACTCCAAGGTGTGGACAACCTCCGGTTGAGGTCGCCCTACCCCGTTTTATTAACCCCGTGTGAAAAGGGCCAGAGAGGAACCGAGCACTTGTGCATTCTCCAAATTGTACCCTAGGATGGTTAGAATCAACCCTGCAATGACTACAGTGGTGTTGATGCTTTATTGGGCATGTCCCAGGGCTTGCCCCGAGAAGTATACAGTTTAAATCATGATCTTAACAGGAAATAGGGCAATGAGGACCAATTCACTTAGCCGAGTGAGATTGCCTGAATGCTTTTATTGGATGCCTTCAGATTCCTGGACACAAAGAAAGCACACAGAGAAAGTGGAGGTCTGCAGCCAGCCAGCCAGCCAGCCACCCACCCACACTTTTACATGCAGAAAGGAAACAAGCCCTGTTACCAAATATCAAACCGAAAGGAGGAGGCTTGCTGGTGCTTTTAAACACACCTTGTCATCGTTTATTAACTTATTTGCTCAAAGCCTCAGGAGAATAAGGCCTTGTTTTCCCTGGATTCGTGACTAATCCTCTGCGCAACAATGCCAATTTCTTCTTTTAGTGGCCGTGCTTACTCGCGGTGACATGCAGGCTCCGATTGTTAGTGGGAAACATGTTGAGGGCCTAGTAGCTGTGAGCAATAGAGGCGAAAGACACGGCACCACTGATCCCGAAGCTTTGAACAAAATTACTTCCTTTAACACACGACTACCTTAATTATGTGGTGGGAAACAGAAAACAGGTCAGACAATTTGTCCCAGGACGTCATAATTCCATCAGTACAATGCTGACATTATCAGAGATTTATGGATGGAATGTCATAATTATTTTTTGAGTAAACAGATCAAGCTTTTGCGAAGGGAGGAGGCTGAAGCTAGTAATTAGCTTTTCTGGAAAGGAAACGACCCTTTAAGGTGGCGAGGGAGGGGGTAGGGGTGGGGGGAGAACAGGCCTTGTGACCAAAAAAGAAAAAAAAAAAGCCCCTGCTATTCAAGGACAGGCTTGCAATCCCAGCAGATTTCCTTCTTGAAAGGAGAGAAGTGTTATGAGCTCTGTCCGCATACCCATAATTCCATTTTGCTAAACTGCATCCTGCCTGCTTTCACTACATGATGGACTGGAAGGAAAGTTGCCTGTAGTTTTTCTTTGCCTGTTCAGTGTGCAAACCTACTCATCAGCTCTCAATAAGGTTTACTTCTGAGCAGATATTTGCAGAACTGGAAAGCTCTGCAACACTTTTTATAGTATTTCGAGAAAAAGGAAGAATTTCAGAACAATAGCAGTTTGATCATTTGGGTTGCTGTCCTCTTTAAGGCACCAAATGACATGACACCAATAAAGAATGAATGGGAGGAATGGCGTCAAGCTTCAGGAAAAGAAAGTCCGTCTAAACACAAGGCAGCGGTTGGAGAAACTCACAAATAATCAAACCTGTGAAAGTTAAACCTGCAAATGTGAAGGGATGACTGTATATACTTTAATATATTTTATCTAATATATTTTAAGACTATAATTTATCTTTACTTGTCTATTATTTAAAAATTTTAAAAATTATTAAGTGGTACATTTCCCTGAAATCTTTGGATACGGAGCAAGGAATAAATACTTAAATAAATAAATGTATATCTTTTTGGTGATTCTTTTTCTCTTCCCCACATCACCAATCTCTTTCTCCCCTGCTCCCCAGTCCTCTCATCATTGAAAAATCCTAATAGGGAATTGTTCATTTGGGTTTTAGCAACAAGCACAGTAACTCATATACACGTATGCAAATACACAGAGAGCAGAATTTGTCTGTACTACCTCTAATTCACCCAGAAAATGGCCTTTTGTCTTCCTTAACTCCTCCCCAAACCTGTCTAAGGCTGTTGCAGTACATTTGTATTAATGATCTGTGGCTAAGTTGAAGGTTTTGTTTTTGGTTCAGTGATACTAAGGTCTCATTACACTGTCCTCTTGTTTCTGATCTGATTTCTCAACACGGTTAATAGATACCAAGCTGCTAAAGAGCCAATTGGCTTAGCAGGGGGTCGCATTTCACTCAGATTTTTCCAACCCCACTGCATTTATTTTTCCTAGGAGTTTTCAGTGTTTATTTTCAATTACTCTCCTTCTTCTATACTGTTCAAAACTTGTACTTGCAGACATGGCAGCATTCTTTTTTTTTTTTTTAAAAAAAGAAAAAATCCAAATATCTTAAAAGAACCAACTGTGGTTTGTTTGGGTGTTCACAGCAACATCTTGTGAACACTGCCTGGCTTCACACTGTGAAGGGCAAAGCAAGTTCAGAAAGACCAACCTTTAAGGGTATTGTGACTCAGCACTGAAAGCATTCTGCTTGGGAAGCAAATTGAAAATCAACCAGTGTAGAAGTAATGCAAAAAAAAAGTTCTTCTTTATGTTCTGCAAGAGGGCCATAATTTCCAGTAAGTGCTGGGCTATGGGAACAAAGAAGCAGAAATAATAAGCCAGGAGTCACAGACAGGGGCCGAAAATCAAAGCCAGTGACTATACATGTTGCCTGTAAAGTCCTAAGCTGAGTAGCAAGCCATCATAGTCCTTTCTTATCAAGGGGAACAATGGCTCTTTCTGCACCCTACCTTGTCCTTTCCTGCTCCAGCGGCGATCCCGGCACCAGCTTTGCTGGGAAGGGAGGGTGATGGGAGTGCTCCCTCCGCACTGGACTGGCTGCCTGCTGAAGGAAGTGTGAGGGACATGACTCTACCTTCTGCAGTGCAGCCGGGCACTTCCCCAGGCAGGAAGAGCCTCCATCATGCTTCCAGGCTTCCACAAACCAGATAAGTCCAGGACGGTCATGCAATCATGGGTCATTGATGGGGAAAACCCATCAATGGCCCTTTCCTCAACTTACCTTTTCTCAGCGCTGGGACTTGGGGATCGCACGAGCAGCTTCTTGCAAGAGGCTCTCGTGTCCCCGCTGCTTCGGCTCCACAGCTGTTGCCTGCCAGCCGGCAGGCAGTGTGAGGGCTCTGCCTCTTCCTTCCACAGCACAGCCTGGGATTTTCCCAGGCTGCGCTGGGGCAGGAAGCATGAGTACAGCAGCTCCGGAGGCTCCACATTCATGGTAAGTGAGCACGGGGCCCTGCAGCGATGCACAATCGCACACCATTTTCGGCTACAAGCTGAAAATGAAATAGTGTGCGATTGGTGCCTGCTGGCCCCAGAAGCATTGCGCAATTGAGAGGATGTCATGTGGATGGCTCCTCGCAATTGCGTGGTGCTCCAGGGGCCCTTTCGCATGGCTAATGCCATGCGAAAAGGGCCAATGATTTAACTCTGCTGCTATGGGAGAAGGATGGAACTGTCAGATCATCACGCAGAAGCATTGTTACAGGCCCGCTTCTCTCCCGTCCCCATGCCAGGATAACAGCGTTCTATGGAAGGGCTTGAGAGTCAGCTTTGCTCCATGGAGCTATTACTGAGCCCAGGAATTGTTAGGGAATGTGAGAAATAGTAGTGTGCATCACAAGCAGAGTATTTAGTTTTGCAAGCAGAAGGTGAGCAACAATCTGTCCCACACCAGCACCAGGAAAAGGAAATGATAAGAATACATCTTATGTATGAACTCTTAGAAAGGCATGAAATCTGGCAGGTGCAGACATGGTAAGGTGCTGCCTCTAACAGGAACAACCTGTTTCCCTGTGAATATTCCAACAAGTTATTCAAGTGGCTCTCTGGACACACAAGGTAACGGTACACAGAGCCATCATTTCCTGATATTGGCAAATCATGATATTGCTTCAAACAAACATGCCCTGGATGGTAGTTCCTTGCTCACAGCAACTGTCTTCTTTTATGCTGAAAGGATACCAGTGTCAACCCAATGGTGGCTGATGAACACTCACCACCAAACTGGCCTCTAATTTCCATAGGCCCAGCTTGGACCTTTAATAAGGTCGACGAAGCAGACAGAAATGAGCAATTGGGTCAGCTATCAGTTTAAATAATGAATTACATGTAATTAATTCCTTCCCATAATACTGATGGCATAATTAAGTTCTGATTCCCAGTAAATGAGAAGTAACATCCCTTCTTCTGTAGTGAAGCTCCTAGTTACACTATTGTGGACTGGGGAAGAATCTATTCTGCATCACAAGCCAGCAGATTGTGAGCTTCTGGTCTTTTTGAAATAAATAAAAAATACCTCATTTGATTTACTTTTGAGAAAACAGGAAAGCAAAGTGGTTTTAAAATATAACCTTGGAATAGAGGTGGGCAACTTCAGTGGGTGAGGGAAACACTCTCCCCGTGCCCCTCTGTAGGCTGCAGCATTGTGCTTCAGCACACCAGATGTGATGCAAGGCCATTTCCAGCTGCCATTTTAGCTTATTTCTGGGGACGTGATGGAAGTAAGCTGACACTTTTTCAGCTACTTTTGGGTGTTTGGGGCTGGGGTGGAGGCAAAAATGCCAGGAATGGGCACAAAAGGTTTTTTTAATTTTTTTTTTTTTTTATTGTCTAACAACTTGGGGGGGGGCTTTTAGAAGGTTTCAAGGGCACACTTCGAGGTCTCAAGTGTTGTATATGGTGCTCTATCTGTTTTCTACTCCTGCCTTAAAGTTACAGCAGTAACAAATTACTTTAAAAAAAAAGAAAAAATTGTTTCTGGAATTGCCAGAATTAGAAATAGGGACATGTTATCTGCAGTTACTTTTTGTAGAAACATTAATTAATATCTAGTGCTATGAAATTATATCAATTTACAGCTTTTTTTTCTTTTTCAAATCTATCACAACACTAAATAATGCAGTTAGCAAGTGAAACAACTACTGAGCAAAATAGAGGAGGGGGGAAAGCGCTGAGAAGAGAAAAATAGAGCAAGGGGAAAAAAAGGAAAAGGTGTTTCTGCTAAAGTCTGAAAATAAATGCAGATAATTAGCACTTCTGTAATACTTTTCATCTTTCAAATGTTGGGCAAATATTATTTTTTCAGTTCCCATAATACTGTATGTAAGGTGGATAAATATAATCAAACAGGCTAACCATATCATCTTTTTTTTTTAAAAAAAAGTTTTCAGGTAGGAAGTTAAAAAGAATAGTAATAATACAGTATTTTGTGAGTAAGAATGGTGTTAGACTCTAACTGTGAATATGACCCTTTCCCAAGTCTTTGCCCCAAACAGATATCTCATTTTGCAGTCTAACTTTATGGGAGTTGTGAATGAATCACCAAACATAGTTGTTCTTCTTCTGAAAACAGTGAGCCAAGGCTTAATTTGGAGCCAGAGCATGTCTAGCAGGAAGGCCTAGACAGCTTGAAGCTTGCCTGTCTGCAAGACTGCTTTCGTCCATATATCAGGTTGCCACATCTCAGGGGCTGACCCTGAGTCTCCAATTTTCATGGGTCATCTCCAGGCTGGAGACAAGGATGCAAATTCTCCAGTTTTGGTAGGCTTAGCTCCAGGCAAGAGGAAAGGGCTTCGTACAGATGTCCCGCTCAGCTAGTGGAGGAGTGGCTTGTTACATTTTGTGATTGATCTGTTGCTGTGATGCATACTGTTTGTGGGGGTTTATGGCATGAATCTGTTGCTGTGGTTATTAACTGCCCTCAAGTTGATATCAACTTATGGCAATCCTATACATGGTAGACCTCCAAGCCACCCTATCATCGACCACCCTGCTCAGCTTTTGAAGATTCAGGGATATGTCTTCCCTGATCGATTCTGTCCATCTGTAATGCATTCTCCCTCTTTTCCTATAGCCTTCTACCTTCCCAACCATTATTGTCTTTTCTAGTGAGTCTAGTGGTCATGATATGGCCAAAGTATGACAGCCTCAATTTAGTCATCTTGGCTTTTAGGGAGAGTTCAGGCTTGGCTTGCTCTGGAACCCATTAATTCGTTAGTCCTAAGTAAAACAGATGTTTATGAAAAAATTTTATGTGTTGACTTATTAAATTACCATTGATTTAATGGCTCTACCCTATTGGAGACGAACAATTGGATTTATGTCAATAAAAACTATCCGTTTGAAGTATCCAAACGTGGTCATTTGTTTGGATCCAATCTACTCATAGAATCATAGAAATGTAGAGTTGGAAGAGACCACAAGGGCCATCCAGTCCAACCCCCTGCTGTGCAGGAAAACCCTCAAAGCACTCCCGACAAGTGGCCATCCAGCCTCCGCTTAAAAACCTCCAAAGAAGGAGACTCCACCACACTCCATGGCAGCACATTCCACTGCCGGACAGCCCTGACCGTCAGGAAATTCTTCCTGAGGTTCAGGTGGAATCTCCCCTCCTGCAGCTTGTATCCATTGCTCCTTGTCCTGGTCTCAAGAGCAGCAGAAAACAAGCCCTCTCCTTCCTCTACATGGCATCCCTTCAAATATTTAAACATGGCTATCATGGCCCCCTGTCAACCTTCTCTTCTGCAGACTAAACATACCCAGCTCTCTAAGTCTCTCCTCATAGGGCATGGCTTCCAGGCCCCTCACCATTTTGGTTGCCCTTCTCTGGACTTGCTCCAGCTTGACCATGTCCTTCTTGAATTGGGGTGCCCAGAACTGGACACAGTATTCAAGATGAGGTCTAACCAAAGCAGAATAAAGTGGTACCAATACCTCTCTCGATCTAGACACCATACTCCTATTGATGCAACCAAGAATTGCATTGGCTTTCTTGGCTGCCGCATCACACTGCTGACTCATGTTCAGCTTATAGTCTATTAAGACTCCTAGTTCCCTTTCACACGTACTGTTAGCCAGCCACGTGTCCCCCATCCTATATTTCTGCATACCATTTTTTCTGCCTAAGTGTAGGACCTTACATTTCTCTCTGTTGAAATTCATTTTGTTAGCCTTGGCCCAGCTCTCCAATCTGTCCAGGTCCTTTTGAATTTTGATCCTGTCATCTGGCGTATTAGCAACCCCTCCTGCTACTTTGAAAAGCTTAAGAAATCTGAGGGATTCATCTCTCCAATTGACTATCATGTATAATACACATGATTATCATGTGTAATACAAAAGATATACGTGTAATGTGTAATGTATTACACATTATTTTTGGTCATCACCTTTGGTCTCTTTGTCAGCCTTTGCAGGCTTAGTAGCCCCTTACAAGAGGACTACACCAACTAAGCTGGATCCAAACAGGAACAGGGGTCTTTATATAAAAACAATTTCTCCATTTTGAGGGTATACAAAATGGATGCACTTAATACACACACACACACACACATGACTTACCTGAATGGATATAAGTCTGGCAAATATCTTTTCCCTTTAGGCTTTTGGGAGGAAAATTCTGGCTCTCCTTGTGGAAGAATAATACCAGGTTTAACAAGGGGCAGAGCTCCCATGCCAATAATGGCTGTGTAGAAGATAGAATTTCAGCAGGTATTGGTTGTAACAATTTTTTCTTCGACACAACCATTAAAGAGACAGGAGCTCTGTCCCCTTATTTCACTTGACAGTTCTAGGATGAACTAATACTGCTTTTGTGTGTGTGTGCGTGTGTTCTTCTGTGTTAGCATTTTGGTTATTTTTTACTAACAGTAATCCATTCCTGGGTTGTTGTTCTGAAATGCCTCTTCAACCACAGAAGAGATGATAAATTTAATAAATAACAGCGGGTCTTAGTACTTTACCCACTTCAAATAAACGCAAAATATCCCTATCCAACAAAAGATATACCAATTCTTTGGCACCCAATTCCTTATTTTGAATGCATTCTGAGTTATTCTCACTACCACCCGCTTTGGAAAGAATAATGCTTTCCAAAATTGTGAGTAGTATATAACTAGATTATTGTGGTGTTGTTGTTTATATTTGAGATGACACTTTCTAGTATTTACTCATGCATAATTGCATTCCAAATGACTCCTCATTTACAATTTGATTTGTGCATTTTTTTATGCGAGACAAAATTAATACCCCCTGACATGGGAGGAATATGCTGTATTATCTTTTACGGCATTTATTTAGACCTTGCCGTATGTCTTCTTTAACTCCGTAATGGCATCCAAAATAGTTGGAGGAAAATGTGAATAACAAAGACAAATGCTCTATTAGGAGAAAGGAAATAAAGCACAAGAATGTGTAAAAGCACCCCTATTAAATATGCTTCTTCTGTGCCTTGAGGTAAGAAGCTGCCTGTAGACCGTTTAGACAAAAATAAGATTTGAGTTTAGAAAGACGTGTAGAAAGTTTGAAATCCAGCAGCATTCGAGTTAGAGCGCTAGATCTAGATTTAGTCCTCCTTGGCAGAGGTCCACTGAAATCAACTGGAATTAAGTAGCTTATGTCAAACTTAAACCTAAATCCAATTGCTGGTCCCAGTTAGAACAAACCCATTGACTCAATGGGAACTCAGTAAGTCAGTGCTTCTGTGAATTCTATTGAGTCAATGGATCTGCTTGAGTTGGGAGTAGCAGTTGGAATTGGAGCTTAAGTTCAGTAGATCCCCATGGATCTATATGGAGTATGATCAAGTCTAGATTTAATCAGAGATAATTTTCCAGATAATTTGATTCTGCAGTCCTACACTCATTTGCCTGGGAGTTAGTTCCACTGAACTTGACACAACATACTTAGACATGTATATAATTGTGCTATTATTGAATTAGTAGTTTTAAAAAGCAATATGCATTGCTGAACCTAACTCTTAAAATATAAATATTATAGCTTTGATTTAAAGAACCATGGGTGGTGTCCCACCATTTTTCTTCTTGCTGTAGCCTTCTATTGCACGTAAGAGAAGGTCGAGAAACTTTGTACCACAACAGATTATGTAATGCAGCTCAAGAAGGAAATCAAGGACTTTGTGCCTTCTGTTCACACTTGAGCAGCCTTGGATGAAGACCTGGGATAGCCAATTGGCAATCATGGCCATGGTGAGGCTACCATCTCTTACTAATAGTGCAGATCAGAATACTATCCTATAGGCTGACTCAAAAAAAGGGAGCATTTTGAAGTTGTTCACTGGAAAGTTTAGTGACAATGTTCACACAAAATCTGGATCTTCCACAAAGCTCACTGGATTCCTTGTTCATTTTTCAGAAGATGTTTCGACTCTAATGTTCTGCTGTCATGGTATGTAGCCTAGAGCTCAGACTGTCACAATGATGTTGGGCTCTCCTGCCAAAGAATGACAGCTTTTATTTATTAAATTGTAAGTTTCACGTAAGAGACACCCTGCCTTTCAATATCCTTGAAAAGAGGCCTATATTTAAGTTTGGGTAACATGTAGATTGATTTAAATGTAAGTGACTAATTAACCACCATTTTGTGTGTATTTATTGTCAGCATTTTCTCACAGTAGTTCTTGCTTTTTTTATTGTAAGGGGGCTTGGGACAATTCTATAATGAAATGTGATGAGGAAATTTGATAAATACATAAGCAATTCAGAAGCAAGATTTTAAAGAATCTTTTTTCACCGGCCGATGGTTCAAAATAAATAGCCATTGGTTTTATTTGCTTGACTTTCAAAATGAGTTAGATTTCACAAGGCCTGGTTGTCCTTCCTTGTTTCTTTTTAGCAATGAGGTGGCAAACAGTTTTTATTGTTCAAATATGGGAAAGATGATATAGATAAAATATCTCTGGGAGAATTATTATCTATGGTAGTAACTAGGTTGTAAAGTTTGACCTTATGAATCTAGTAATGCATCGGCCACTGGGAACCTGAGGCCTGTGATATTTTCAGGGCTGCCTGGCTGCCTTTCTGAATCCCTGTTCCAAGATATAAAAACAGCCTAACTTATCTTGAGACTAAAATAAAAGTTTATTTCTTCTCATCTATTCACATAAGAAGAGTCAAAGGACATTTGTGACTTTAAAAAAAAACGCAGGAAAAGAAAAGGAAAAGTAATATTCTTTTTGGCTACGTCTTGCCACAACTCTGTCTGCATGACCAATTTTGGGATCCACTACAGAATTAAGAGTCCAGTTTGTACTGGGGCAGGAGGAAGAGAAAGCTGGAATTTGACATCCTAAGAACAGAACTCTGCTAATGCAATACCATACCTTCCAACTTTTCACAGAGGAAAATTTGGACCTGTGTGGCCAAACAACATCACAGTAAGATCAGGATGGCAAAAATTATTAACGAGGAAGAAAGTGCAAGTTAGGAGAGGCTACAGCAGTTTGCTTTTCCTGAGCCTACTGGGAAGAGAAGATTCTGCACAATCCCCTCCTCTCCCCTCACTGAGTTAATGGAATCCAAACTGCTTTTGCACTTTGAATTTGGTTTGCATAAATTGAAGTAAACGGAGGACAGAAGGGGAAAGTGGGAGAAGGAGAGAGAAACTGGAATGTTTTAAAATCTCGGGGTCTGAGATAGCCACACCTTAGCAACTCTAGAAGGGAGAGAAGGAGGAACAGAGATGACCAAGCTTCAGAACTGCCTCCTATTCCTGCTTCAGTCTTCTAGACATAGGGAAGCAGAACGACAGCTTGTTCAGTCACCCCAGCCTTGTGCATTCCTTTGCTTGGTTAAAAACATTCTCAACCAACCCTGCTGCATTTGGGGACCTCTGTTTATTCTGCTGAGTTGGGCTCCAGATTCCCACTCTCACTACTACGAAACAGGGACAGTGATGTAGCAGCAATAGGTACCAGAAAGGGAAAAAAAAATACCCTCCCAGGTAGATGCAAGAATTGGAATTAGGCATCAAGGGCTGTCCCAGGTAAATGGAGACAGTTAGAGGGTGAAATCCTGCATCAGGAGAAGGGTGTGTGGCACCAGTAATAATGACAATGATAACAACAACAACAATAAGAAGTAGTAGTAGTAGTAGTAGTAGCAGTATTAAATATTTATTTCTTACCCACCTCTCTCCAAGGCTTGAGGTGGGGTACAACATAAATTAAAATGCAATTAAAAACACATCATAGGTTAAAATACACTAAAAACACATAAAACCATTTAAAATACAAATATATCATAATTGAAATACATCATAATTAAAAATATATCATAATCAAAACTAGACTGGGTTGGCCTACTGGAAGAGATAGGTCTTTAATACTTTTTTGAATTTGGACAGCATATTTTGCTGTTGAATCTCATTCCACAGTATAGGGGTGGCTGACAAGACACTTAGCTGCATCTCCATACTTATTCCAGTCATACAGAGACCTCTGGGGGTCCTTGAGAGGTTCCTTTAGATAATGTCCTTGCAATGCAGCCAGCTACAGGAAAATAGCTGGATGTGTTCCTAGTGGTCCCTCCATTCTACGGTGATATGAAATGGCCAAGGTTAGGGTGGGCTGTGTTGCTTAAAAGGTGTGTTAGGGGATATTTGTGTAATTATGTGGCTGGTAAAGAATTCTGACCTCTGTAATGACCCAAAAAGCAAGTTAGGATAGCATAAAGTTGGACTTACACTTTTATAACTCACTAATAGGATGCTACCCTTTATGCTTCTCAAGTCCTGAGAAGCCCAGCAGAATCCACACTTCTTATAAATCCAATCAGGTAAATAAATATAGAAATAAATTTGAAGAAAGAAAGAGCCTTTCAGCATCAATGCCAACCATCACCCCCCTGCTCCCTGCTTCTGCTAGTGTGCATTGTTTGTTTAATGCTAGCTAAGTGCAGATGTGTGTGAGTCAGCAATAAAATTGAAAATTAGCATCCATTTGGGGCGAGAGGCTACTGCAGGATGCCTTCCCAATAAATAACATTACAAGGTCTTGATATTTATTATTTAGCCATCACTCATTATAGCATCTTCTGCAGCTCTTGATGCAGGAGTGTTTTACAATCCTAGCGGCACCTGGCGATAACAGCTGGACAACGTCTCCATTAAAATCCAGAGCACAGTTTCATTAGAGAGCTCTGCTTCACTTGCTCGAGGAATCACTAAGTATGTCTGCTTGTAGTGGTGCAAAGCTTCCTGTGATACTGTTCCTATGAAGGATATATAGCAGTTGAGGAGATGAAAGAACTGGTCACTTTGTTGCAATGGCATGAATCCTATTATAAGACCCATTGAATCAATGGGATTTTCCTGTATGCCAACTCATCATGAGAGCCAGCATGCTGTAGAGGTTTGAGCATTAGGTTATGACCCTGGAAATCAGGGTTTGATTCCCTGCATGGCCATGGAAACCTTCTGGATAACGTTGGGTGTGTCACACATATATACAGTCCCAGGAAACCACTAGGATTGAGGCCAATGCATATGCATGGTTAAGTCATAACAAAAGAAAGTCCTGGTTGGTTTAGACCAAGCTCCTTCTTCAACATTCAAAATGGGCAGTAGGCAGGGAACCTTTGCCCTTCCAGATGGCCAACAATTCCATCAACCTCACAGTGGCCAGTGGTAAGGGATTGTGGGAGTTGTAGTAGTCCAAACATCTGACGGATCATAGGTCTTCCACCCTGAAGCTAGGTGAGCTGCCATAATAATCCAAAACAAAAGTCCAGCAATACCTGATAATCCCACCTTGGGAAACATTGCTTGAATTCACTTACTTGGTGTATGTGGGGGCAGTGTCTCTTGGCGGTGTGGTTTTTCATTTAGACTGAGATGTCTCATATTCAGAATTTTCACTCAGCATCTAAACCCACTGGATGACCTTTAGTCAGTTATCATCTTCGATCCTGAAAAAAATCACAAGGGGGAGTTTAAAGTAGTGATAGTGGTAAAGAGACACCAGTGTAAAATTAAGGGCATCAGAGCACTTTGAACTTTTGAGCTACAGTTCTTTGTCAGAAAATTAGGAACAGATACATAATATTGGGGGGGGGGAATCCATTCTCAAATTGGTTATGTTTATGTGCATTTTCATGTAACATGAAGGACGTTTAGACATTCCATCATCTTGGAAGTTCACAGATAGCCTTCCAGTGTGGTGGATGTGGAAAGAGATCTCTTCACTGTACAAAGATCTGAGTAAGAATTTGTTGAGATGTTGTTGTTGTTGTTGTTGTTTAAAAAATCTTCTTGTTGCAACTGTAATGAGATATTAATTTCACAAAGCCATGATATTTTCATGCGTTGACTTTTACAGAGATGATTTTGAAGCCAAGATTGGGATGAAGAATGCAATGATGAGATGGAACGGATTTTCTCTTGATGTGAAACAAAGACCAAAACAGCCACAGAAATGGAGGAGGGGATAGACTTCTAATTAGAAATCTCAGGAAGAAAGACTATATATATATATATGGTCTTTCTTCCTGAGACTTCTAATTAGAACTCTATCCCCTCCTCCATTTCTGGGCAAGGATAGGCAAAACTTGGAAAAATGCTCTTTAAATTGTATCTCCCAGAATGTCCCAGTTGATACAACTTGAGCAGGTGGATAGCCTGCAGTATATTGAGAGCTATAGTTTTCTCAGTATTTGGGGGGCCTAATGGAGGAAAATGCAGTCCCATAAATTCATGCTCTGTATTACAATGAAAACAAATTTCTTAGCAAACCCTCATGTTTGTATCTCGGTGGGTACTTCATGACAAAGACAGGAATGAATTAAAAAGGGAGGGTGAAAAAGAGAAAGATGGAGGATACTTCTTCAACATCCGAAAATCACAATAATTAGTCACGAAGCTCTTAAGTTCATTTCCATAAAAAGAGAAGGAGGGAGGGAGTCAAGAAAGTCTCGGTGTTTAGACAGCCCCAAAAGCCCCCTTGTGACCTTACCCTGATATTTTGCAAAACATTAATCTTCTTGCCAGCAATTATAAAGAATACAGTGATGTAGCTGGGAGTCAGTGAGTGAGTAATAGTAATGCCATTGTTCTCTTTTTATTTATGCCTTGGCTGTACCAGGCAGATGAGGTAAGTTGGGGCTTTTTTATATGTGATTATTCTGAACTGGCAATACATAAAGGCCAATGACACAAATATCTGTCTGTTGCTAACGCGCTGCTTCACACCTCCTTCGAGCTCCTGATCAAAGTGTTTCGACATTTTATTAGGAATTGGCTGGGGCCTTTCCCTATCCCTCTCTCTTGCCACCACCTCTTGCCTTTGTTTGGGTATGAATTATAGGCTTCTGGGTACTGGAGCTTGGAGTTACACATTATACATTATGGGTCCTTTCATAGTGTGCATAGTTATAATGCTATTGTTCCACTTTAACTTTTAGGACTGCATCCTTTGGAATGCTGAAATTTGTAGTTTGCTAAGGCTCTAACGCTCTCTGGCTGCAAGCTGTAAATATGTCACAACACTGCCAATCCTAGGATTCTATAGGATGGAAGCCAGTATTTAAAATGGAATCACAGCACTATAACTGTGTCGTCTGAAAGGGACCTATGCCTTTAAAGAACGGTGACATGTTCATTAACGTGTAGGAAGCATATGGACTAACCTCTTCATTGAACACAAAAAGGCAGCCTGCCTTTATGGGGAGGAAAAAAGACCCAGGACCGGAATTTAGAAATGGTAGGCTTTGGGATTACAGTTTCCTGAATCCCCCAACCAGCGTGGCCACTGGGTCAGATCAGCTGGCAGCTGTAAATCTTGCAGTACAGATAACATACAGGTATGCCACTGTTAACAAAGCAGATGTGTTCCTAGAATTACTTCTTTAACACAAAATGTGGTACTGAAGGAAGAAATAACATAGAAAGAACAGGAATATGTTGATACACCACCAAGAAAAAAAAAGTCATCTGTTTTCTATAGAGACCAACTATATGGTCCCTGAATGCCCACAAGTAGAGTCTGAAGGCAACATTATCTCTCATGGTCACCTCTTAGCTGTTGGTTGTCATAGGTAAACTGCCTCTGAATACACAGTTTCCATTTAGATATCATGAATTTGCTTAATCCACAGAAATAATTGCATTTGCACAAGGGGCCTTTAGGTTTATTTTTTTAGCATGGTCAGCCCTCCATATTCATGGGTTCTGCACCCACAGATTCAACCAACCACGGCTCAAAAATATTTGGAAATAAATTCCAAAAAGCAAACTTTTATTTTTCCATGGGTTGAGCACTAAGCTGATGTGTGAGCATACTCTACTTTAGCCTACTGCCATTTCAAAGATCCTCAGGCTATCTCTGGCACTTGTTTGAGTTGTTCCCCATTTTATATAAGGGATGCCATTTTACTATGCCATTGTATATAATGGGGCTTGAGCATCCACAGATTTTGGTATCCACGGAGAGTCCTGGAACCAAACTCCAGCAGATACCGAGGGCCCACTGTATATTATTCTTCCCTCTGCTTTGCCCTGAAAGAAAATCTAAAACTGATAGGATGAGGTCGTGCTATTCAAGTGAAAAAGCAAAACTCTGCTTTTACAAGAAGCATTTTGGGTTTACCTTTTTAAGGACTTTTGCAAAGTACATCTGCTGACCGTCAAGCCTGACTTCTGAGATTCTATCATGTATTACCCATAGACACTTTTAAGAATATTTTCACAGTCGTAAGGCCTAGAAATTTGATTTTATTTGTATTTTTTAATGAAATCTGAAATTCTTTGTCTTTCCTCTACTTCCTTGGACCTGCAACAGAGATACAATTTGGATTCAAGAGCAAGACAAAGGCTATCCTCTCCCCTCCCTTTCTGCAAATGCATCACAATTGCTTTGTTTCAGATCGGACAATGCTTTATTGAATGTTGTTAGTTTCAAAGTACTCTCTCTTAATGCTATTTTTCTTTACTACAGCAAAGATCTTAAGCTATTGCCTAAAAATACTGTTCCCCTTTCACGATAAAGAAAATGATTTATATTCTGAACCAAAGTATCCCATGCCAATCCTTCTGCTCTTTCTATAGGTTTTAATAAAAGTATAACACAGAAATACTTTTTCCAGCACTGGCTCCCACCTGTGGTAGGGATTGTACTGCTTGTAAAATCAGCATCTCAACATGCTTGAGAGACGAACTGACAAAAGAAGGAATTCCAAGTGAAGGCTTAAGCTCCTATTCATAATTTGTTGCATTGTTGGAGTGTGTATGAGATATGTAAGACCACCAACTGTTCTGAACCCCCTGCCATGTCTCAGGACAATGGGACAAATTGAAAGCTCCCTTGGAGCCCTAACCCTTCAGTGGCTTGGCCTTTTGTCATTATTAATAAGATGTTTAAAGTTATCAGAGAGAAAAACTGTGTCCAAAATATCAGTATCAATGGAGTAGCAAAATACTTCAGCTGTTCAAAGCAAACTGGCTTCCAGGGTGTTCCAGAACTTCTGCATCTTCTTCCAGTTTGGTGTGTGTGTGTATTATAATTTGATTTCCCCACCAAATAAAATATACATATAAACTTTATATATGATCTAATAGTTCCCCCACCTCTGGATCTTTCCGAGGCCTGGGAATGTTAATTTTTTCAGACTACAATTCTCAGAGCCTCCTGGCTACCTTAGACACTGACTCTGCTGGCTAGGGGATTATGGGGACTGTAGTAAAAAAAGGAACTTTTCTAACATCCAGCTGAGAGCAATGTGGGACCATCCTCTGCATCAGTAACCATCCATTTTCACTTCTGTTTTCACTTGTTGCTGTAATACCAGAATTTGGGTGTACTTCTTTATTGCTATATCGCTCACCTACTGATTTTGCTGTTTTATCCTGTCAATTCCAGATAATGAGCATCTCCAAATTACATGCTTACAATTGCAACTCTACTTCTTTGGCTTCCCACTCCCAACTAACATGGATTGTATTGTACTGTTTGTCCAGCTGATCTGTCTGTGCAGGCTGTTTTGGATTGCAACACATGCAGATTCAACTAGATCTTCCAATTTCCTTCCATCACTTCTGCTTTGCCAATGTCATGTGTACACAGGTTGATGTTCCTAAATAAATTCCATACACCTTTTCTATTATTTTTATTACTACTACTACTACTACTATTACTACTGTGATTCCATAGGAGGCTTTTAGCACACCATCTCCATGCCTCATTCATATACCTTCCTACTGTCCCATTTTGGCAGAGACAACGGCCATTTCCACACGTGGTGAGGGAATCGCTCCCTGCCGCTGCTCACCAGATCTTCTGGTGGTCCGGTCTGGTCCGGGGTGAGGCAGAGCAGTGTGTAGTCGTAGATCCGCACTGCTTCGGCATCCAGAATGGCGGCTTCTGGTTGGTCGTGGGTCTCGACCAACTGCTGAAGCTCGCCAGCCTAAAGCCCACCCTCCACAGATCGCAGGCTAGCATTGGTACAAGCCTGTGAATCTGCACCGGAGAACAGACGCACAAGGGCACACGCTGGCATCTTGAAAGACCGGAAAAATCAGGTCTTTCAAAAACATGCTGGAGGACCACTTGGGGTCATTCCGGAGCGGACTGAGGTGCGGATCCGCGGTAAGTAGTCTGGACCCAGTCCGCTCCAAGGTGCAGACGTTCTCTGTGGAGGACGTACCGTACCGTTTTTATTACCCTGTGCAGAAATGGTCAATCATAATTAATCCTCTGTCATCCCACTTTTTCAGCTGCTTTTAAAATGTCCCTTTTTGTCTCTCCTCTGCCCACTGTCTCCCTTGGTCCTTGGCATACTTCCACCAGTGCAAACTTAGTTGAATGTGAAGAAGTAGCTTGCACTCAATTAACTCTGTAGGGGGAAGAAGAGGAAAAAAATTGGGTGAAATTTTGCCCTTCCCAGAAGGTTCAGCAAAAGCTTTTCATATCTTCCCCCACCCCCCCATGAATAACTTTTTGCCATCTTGACCACTCTCTGATGTTGTCTGGACAGCCACCTGGTTTTCATGTGTGTAATGTTGGAGGGTGCAGATTCACTGAATTTTATGTTGGCTACGGAGAATGTCATCTTCCACTCATTCCCCCGCTTTGCTTTCCCAGTTCAGCTTCTATCTTTTTCCTTTCCACAAAAGAAATCCTTTAAGGCAGTGGCAGCTGGTGTTGTCTGGAATCTGCTGTTGTGGAGAGCAGAGGGTTGTCACAGGCAAGACCAAAAAGTTCCCAGAGGTGGAACCAGCTGCATCTAATTTGCTGCCCATCTTTCCCCTTGCAAGGTCTAAGCCGGAAAGTTGGCAAGATGTAGCCTTCATGTGCACATTTCCGCCCATTTTTAAAGCTTCCTGATCCCCTCAGGACACCCCAGAAGTGCACAGATCCATCTTTAATTTTAATAAATTAAATGGGTTTTGATGCATTTTTGTGGCAGTTTTGACAGTTTGAAGGTATTTAAATCAAACAAATAAATGCCTCCAAAACTGCCACAAAAATGTATCAAAATTCAAAAATTGTGCTTGTTTTCACCTTTCTGCATGATCTCCCTCAAAGTGGGGAAAAATGGCTGAAGGAAAGCTAAATTAGAATTGGTATAGCTGGGGGGCAGGGGCAGAGGGACTGCTCCACCACAGTTACCTGTCTTGCACGCTGCTCTTGGTTGGGAAGGGTATTGGGAGTTAGATGGACATTTCCCATCTGCCCAAACAGTATGACTGTCACTTTATTAAGGTTGGGAAAATGTTGTACATAGTGGCTTCTAACTGTTAGCAAGAAGGTTTTTCCATCTGGAAATAGTCTTAAAACTCTTGGCATTGTTTCACTTTCATTCTAAAAGGCTTTAGTGGGTTCAATGATTTGGTGGATTAAATTGTAGCTTGGGTATAAAGCCATTTGGCAATGTTTTCATTTTCCATTTCATTGCTTGACATGCCACACACCTGCACCGCAGGTATATGTAGCAGGGATGCTGGTGGCTTCCGTGCCCATCGGCAACGAATCTGCTTTGGTTTCAGTCCAGATTTTAAAAGACCTCTCCAAGATGCTGAACATTGTTCCTCAAATAGGCTCAGAATCTTAGAGAACTCTTTAAAATTTAAACTAAAATCCAGAATAAAGGGTCACAAACTGCCTTTTTCTGAGAACCAGTGTTCAGTGTTAGTGACGTGGGATAAATGCAGAAAATCCCAAGTTCAAGAGAAGCAGTGTGGTGTAATGATTTCAGTTTTAGACTAGGGTTCGAATCCATGCTCAGCCACTGGAAGAACTCCTCTCTCGCGGAGGAAGGCAATGGCAAACCCTCTCTGAAGATGTCTTGCCAAGAAGACCTTGTGGCAGGTTCACATTAGGGTCACCATAAGCTGGAAATACCTTCAAAGACACAACAATCTTGGTTCAATTTCTGGCATGTCCAAAGAGGCCTGGGAAAGATTCCTCTCCATGTGAGAATTCAAAGTGTCTCCATCACTTATTGGGAACGAACAAGCATAATATGGCATTAGGGCAGTATGGGGGATCTTTGGTTCTTGACCACAAAAACAAACATTCACAGATGATTCACTGTTTGATTAGTCCATACTCTGATGCTGGAATTGTGTCTGCTGAAAAGAGATGTGTTCTATCTGTTGATCAGTCTAACGAATATATATATATATGTGTGTGTATATATATATATATATATATTAGCGATTAGTTGCATATTTCTGTGATCCAGAACAAATTTATTGGAAATGCTGTTTGTTTGTTTGTTTTCAAATCACTTAAACAGTTACTAAAGCCACTTGCATTCTCTTTGGATCCAGCTATCTTCTTTCAAGTACGTCATTGCCCCTAACAGCCGTCCAAGGTATGTCATGTTTGTACAAGAGAAAATTACTATACATCAGTTTACTGTAGAATATCTCAGGGAATATAAGATTTTAAATATCATCCCTCAGGGCCTTGAGATTTATAAAACTCTATGTGTGTGTGTGTGTGCGCGCGCGCGTGCGTGTGCGCGCACGTGTGTTTGTGTATGTATTGTGTCCCCTTGTCTTTGGGATGTCACAAAAAGAAACACCAGTTGAACATAATCCTTATTTCTGCATTGTTAATCTCTGTCTCTCACAAACATGATCTCTTTCACATATACACATTCTTAGTGGTGGCAGCTTCAACATTAGAGATTATAAATTAACTAAATGGTGTAGATGCATCTGTAAATCATTGATGAAATCTATCTATCTATCTATCTATCTATCTATCTATCTATCTATCCATCCATCCATCCATCCATCTATTCATCTATCTATTTATCTATCTATCATCTGTCTAACCATTTACATCTATCATCTATCTATCCGTCCGTCTGTCCGTCCGTCCGTCCATCTATCTCATTGTCTATTTATGATTTAAAAGCAAACAAACAATACTTCCTATAAGTTTGTTCTAGATCTCAGTAAGATGCAGTTCACTAAGAATATACATTTATTGGAATGACTAACAAACAGAACTTAATAGTTCAATATATAAGCAAAATGTTTCAGCTTCTCCCTTCCTCAGTTGCTTAAAACACATACATATATATATGTATATATATCACCTTCAGGCATTTTGGACAGACAAAAGAGAGAATTTCTTTATTCATAGTCTTAAGACCCTAATAGCACATGGCCACAGCCTAAAGGATAATACCGTCATCCACAGAAGAATGATGAAAAGAGAGTGTTCCAGCATGTCACTTTGTATGCAGCTCAGTTTCATCTTTAGCAACCAAAGAAGGCAGGAACTGAAACATTTTGCTCATCTATTTTTATTCGTTTTAGTTCTCTTTGTTAATCTCTCTCACACACATATGTATGCATACATGTATAATCTGCCTAAATACCCTAAAAGCATCAGATCTTGTCTGATCTTGGAAGGTAAGCAGGGTCAGTTTTGGTCAGTAATTGGATGGGAGACCCAGCAATGAATACCAAGTGCTGAAGGCTATATTTTAGAGGAAGAAATTGGCAAAACCACCTCTGAGTATTCCTTGCCTAAGAAAACCTTATGAAATTCATGGGGTTGCCGTAAGTCAACAAGTGACTTGAAGGCACATACACACACGCATGTGTACTTATACGTCCAGAATAATTCTGGTGTTTTATGTATTCATTAGTTCCCCTACAGAATTAGTTACACAGTTTTGTCCCTTGCAATATGGTTGCATTTAGTTCAAGATTGTGGAAGTATTTGTGCAGGTGGCACCATTGTGCATGGATGTACATCCACATTGCAAGTGGATATCCATGTGTTATGGCTATTCACTTGCGAAATGTTGTCATGCAGCACAATTAACATGCAACTCCACACGTGATCCTGATGTTTAACATTGCATTTTTAGTACTAAATTTACTGAAGAATCAAAATGCTTTTCTTTTAAAAAAGAAAAAAAAGTCATTCCACATTATGTGCTAATTTTGTCTTTACTGTTTTTTTCAATATCATTTTATCAATTAATAATTGATTTTTTTGTTCCTTGGGAACTGGGGCAATTACTTTTCTGTTCCTTTGGACAAAGAGAGTTTTGTGTTAAATGGTACAGGACTGAGCTAGCTGTTATCCCTATTAATAATTTAAAGATGGTTGGTAAACAGGTAATTGGACAGTAAATTTTCTCAAGTCATTCCTTCCTCCTCTTTTCCATTTTTCATAATTAATACTGTTCTTCCTCTTGTCATCCAACCTTCAATAGTAGTTGTTTTGTAAGGTGATACCCAGTGGTGTCTCACTGATGACCTAGGGCTGAGATTCTACATCAGGGTCTACACTGTGTCACTTTGTGAATCCTTAGCTACATTGTACAGGTGCAAGGAAACCGTGTTAGTGAATTATGAAGATGTTTGTCAGGGCACCAAGAAGAGTACTCTGAGGTGCGCAGGGCTTTTCCAGTGCTCATTGAGCCCTTTTGATGAATGTTGGGTGCTCCTGCTGGGCTCCAGGTGTTCTTAGCTGGTGTTCAAATGAGCACTGGGTGTGTTGTGATGCACATTGGCACTTATTGTCCATTGGTCCATGTCTCATCAGTCACTCTGCCATTATGTAATGAACATCCGTATGTAGAATAAGGTCACAGCAGCCCTTAGGTGGATACAGACACAGTGAAACCACTCAATTTGCTTTCCTGAACATTGAAGTCCCTTTGTTGTTCTTTTGTGCCTTCAAGTCATTTCTGACTTATGGAGACCCTAAGGCAGTGGTTCTCAACCTGTGGGTCCCCAGATGTTTGTGGACTACAACTCCCAGAAGCCCCAGCCACTATGGTCAACGCTCAGGGCTTCTGGGAGCTGAAGTTCACAAACATCTGGGGACCCACAGATTGAGAACCACTGCCCTAAGGCAATCCTTCATCATTTATGAAGATGTAAGTCCCATACCAAATTCCAGCCTTGATTCTTTGGCCATTTCCGCAATACACTGTTATAGTGCTATTATTTCACTTTTGACGTCCTGGGCCAATCAGCTCCCTGGCTGAGAATTCTAAATGCTCCTCCCTAAAATGCAAAGCCCAGGATTCCATAGGAGGTTGAATGTGGAATGATAGCACTATAACAGTGTAGGGTGGAAATGGCCTGGGTCAGAGGAATGATTTGGCAATGGTGTAGATACTTAAGGATAGTTATAAATTGTGAGTGTGTTTTTTGGCTATACCACATCTAGATTTTGCATTCATGCTTCTACAGAGCAAACCAACATAACAATAAAATTATTTTGGTAGGAGTGAGAGACCAGTGATTTTTTTCCCATTAAAAAATGAGACTATTGCAAATACTTTCCTCTTATGAGTAGATAAGAAGACTTTTTGAAAGTATTTGAAAAATGGTAAAAAATAAAAATAAAAATAAAGGTTCTTTGGTGTAAAAAAACCCTAATGAGAAGGATCTTGGACTGTTAAGAATCTTTGCAGTTTGGGATTTATTCTGTGCAAAACTTTCATGTGGGTTTTCTGAAACAATAATATTCTCTGTGCAACCTATTGCTATTTTTTGTACAAAGCAACCACAAGATTTTTTTTTTTTTGTGGGGGGAGATGCAGAATAACTCTGTGCAAAACTGCAAACAGTAATTGATAACTATGCAGTTTTCAAAGACTTTCTTGCAGTGGGAAGAAAATTGCTAAAATAAGCCACCACTCCCTTCAACAAGGAGGAAAGAATTACATGCCTCACAAGAGGTGAGAAGTCAGAAGATATGTTAGAGCCCTGGTGGCACATCATCATCTGAAAAAGGTCTGATTGCATTAGACGAGATTTACAAGCCCTGGGCTTGTGCAAGCCCCATGGAAACTAATGGACCTTGTGCAACAACATTTGGTGCATTGCACCCTGTATCTACCAGGTCACACGGGGTCACAGAGTGCCTTTAAATTTCACTCCATTCCTTTACAGCCCTTTTGTCTCCCCAGCTTTACGGGCCTTCAAAATAAAAGGCAGAGGTACAGTGTGAAAAGTTGTTAAAACGTCCATACATTTTTAGCAAGCCATTAAGGCCTGAAAGTCATATAAAAGACTACAGGTTCCTTTCCTCTGCAAAAGATGTTGTAATCAATAGGAAAGAAAAAAGCAATTTAATTAAAAATTTAAAAGTGCAAAAGTGAAGGAAAAACCATAAAAGAGCACATTAGGCCAGAACCGTTCCAGATTTGGATACAAGTCTAACTGTCATTGTGTTGCCATCTGAAATACATTATATAATTATAAACATACACTGGAAATTATTTGCTTCCAAGCTTTGAGCAAGTGCAGACATTCCAGTTAATTACAGTATTTCCTCCCCTTTGTTATTTCTCTCTTTACATTAACATTTGAATAAAAAAAGAATGTAAGTGATCGCGGGGCAAAGACCAGCCATCTACTATCTGGAAGGTTTCCTTTCATATTTATTCATTTATTTATCTAAAATTATTTTCTGTATTGCTTTTCTGTGAATCTTCACCTAAATGAAAGGCAAAAAGTCTCAAAATATTAGGACCTCATCAAAAGGATCAGAAAGCTACACAACAGAAACTCAAGCTCCCACCAGAGAACGTACTCAACCGTGGTTTGCAATCATTGTTCAGTGACCAGGCACTATGGACTGAGTTTCCAAACACAGAAACACACAAACCATGGTTTAGGGTACTCATCTGTGTTTGTTTTCCATGTGCTCAGCATATCCTCCAACATTTCACAGATGAAAACTGGGACCCATGTGGCCAAGCAACATCCAAGTGTGGTCAAATGGAAGAAGTTTTTAATAAGGAAAACCACATAAGGTAGGAGAGGCTATAGCAATTTGCTTTTGCTTGAGTCTACAGGGAAGGGCAAGGTTCCACCCCTCCTCTCCTCTTCTCGGTTAATTGAGACCAAATTACTTCTGCACTTTCAACTCAGTAGCAATTGAAGAAGCTGAGGAGAAAGGAGGAAAGTGAGAGGAGGGAAGAGAAGAGGGACATTTTAAAAGCAGCAGAAAAATGGGATGTTGTGGTTAATTGTTTTCAAGTTGACATTAACTGGTGGTGATCCTATGAATGAGTTGTAGCCTGAAGAAGGAAGTGGACTAACAAATATGGAGTGCTGAGTCAGACCCTCCAATTGTCCCAGTTTGGGAGGGACGGTCCCAATTAATCCTTTGTCATCCCATTTATGGGACAACAGAACACTAATTGGGACTCTTCCTCCCAAATTCGTACAGTCGGAGGGGATGACTCAGCGCTCCATGTTTGTGGGTCTACTTCCTTCTTCAGGCTGCAACTAATTTCCAGAGGCAGAATCAGTGATGCGGGAACTCAGCTGTTAGGAGCAAACCATAGTCTGAGAAAACAGTGGTTTGTTAATCAGCTTTGAACTTTAGGTATAGATACAGACATAGACATAGTGCGATAGGTGATGACTCTGAGATCGATGAGCAACTGATTATGCCAGGAACAGAGCCAGTGGTTGGCCAAACCAGCCTGCAAACATCCCCACTGATTGAAAGACAAGCGGAGGCAGAGTTGCCCCTGCCAGCTCCAGAGGGAGAAGGAACCAGCAGTGGTTTAGAGGAATTACATTCACCTGTGCCCCCTAGCCCTGAATCAAGGAGGAGACTGAAACGAACAGCTCAGAGGGAAGCCACTTTGGTTAGATTAAGAAAACAGAACAATGTTGAGTAACACCTGTTTTCAGTGGCTATTTAAGTCTGTAAGCGTGGTTTGCTGTTTGCTTGTAGCAGATTACTGTGCAAGCCCTCATGACCCTTGTGTTCTGGCTCCCTTGACCCCTGTAGATGGACCCTGGTTTTCTGGACCTTTTGGATTTGACCTTGATTTGGCTCGGCTCTGCTAGGCTCAGTGTTTCCATTTGTTGTTTGTATTGGACACTCCCTGCTGCCTCCTCTTTCTCTTGGACAAATACCTTCACCTCCCCTTCCTTGCTGCCAGAACAGCACAGGCAGGGAGTTGAGACTGGCATCTCCCCTGCATGGGGACAAGAGAGGGGTGGGACCATGACAACAGTTCTGCATGACATCATAGTACTGTCCTTCTCCTGTCACCAGGTGGCATGATCACGGATTAAATCATTGATGGGTTTTCCTTATCAATGATCTGTGATCACATGACCATCCTACTGTTACCAGGCCTGTGGAAACCCCAGAAGTGTGATGGAGGTGCTTCCTACCCCAATGCAGCCTAGGAAAGTGCCTGGGTGCACTGTGGAAGGAAGAAGCATGTCCATCACATTTTCTTTGGCAGGGAGCTGGTATGGTGTGGAGGAGAGTTCTCTAGCCATGCTAGAGGCAGGGCAGGGCTGCTGCCGGGATCATCACCAGAGCATGATGGGACAAGGTAGGTTGCGGAAAGGACCATAGTTTAAGATCCCAGATGGATCAGTCATCCAGCCACAGAGATGGGCAGTATTGGGTTGGGATAGTTTATCATTTGTTGTCATTGGATGCTGGAACCAGTAAGCTAAAGCACTGTGATACTCTCCTTTGTTGTGTATCATCTGTTGTGTCAGTTTACCATCAATAAAGCTTATCCTATTAAGAGTGATGTGTGATAATTTTTGGTATTGAACAATGTCTTTGGGAGGCCTTGAACTGCAGCAGTTCCATCTCAGAATCATAGCCATTGGTAGGGGATGATGGGAGTCATCCTCAAGCAACAGCAGCAGCAACACCACAGGTCCCACCACCCATGATCTACCATTTCCATGCTGTGAGACACAAAGTAAATCTTGTCAGAAGAGGAAAAATCTTTGAGCTTTTTGGTTCTGGTTTGATTTTGTTGCTGGCAGCTGCATTTTGGACTCTGGGATTTAGTTTCAATTTCCCAGCTGTTCTAGGAAAGGTTTGTGGTCATTGTTTTATTATTGGTTAGTTTTGGCAATGGACAGGATAGGGTGTCACATCTTGTTTCCATCAATTCCTTTGAGCTGCCTTCCATTCCATTGCTACTAGTTGAGCCAGACACTAATGTAGTCATCTTTGCCATTTTATTTTCTTCCTTGTAAGATAATTATGCATCTGGTAGCTGGTTCCATGAAGAATAGCATGTGAGAACTTGCATTTAATTTAAGATATTCAGTGCTAGATATAAATTTAATCTTGAGCCATCATAGGAACAGCTGGAAACCCTCCAACTCATGCTGTAAATATGCATCCCAATGTAATCCTTATTATTAAGGCTGCCTTTATTGAGATTATTAATTACTTTGCTGGGGCTTATCATATTTGTATTGGTTCAAATATGACACTCAGCTATTGAAAATCCATTTGGTCCCCATAATGGCTGCATATACTTAGTATAAAAAGCCATAACTCACTGCAATGTCCTCTGGGCTCTAACCGACAGGACTCCCCCTCTGTTTATGTTCAAGGTCTCATCACGCATATATTGACTCCTCTCTTTAAACGATGCACAAATACGTTTCTGTCTGTTTATTACATTTATATCTCTTTCTTAACCCACTTTGTAGGAGCTCAGAATGGTTTTGGGAAAGGCTATTCTGTTTCACAGTTGGGTAAAGTTTTTTTTTTTTTGGAACTTCATATCCCACAATTCCCCAGCCAGCTTGGCCACCAGTGGGGACTTACTTACTTTACTGTAACTGTAATTTTATTGTTTATAGCCATGATAGGCTCTTGCAATTTAGTACTGGGGGTGGGGAACAGAATGAATATAAAAATAACAAAATTAGCTCTAGACATCTAAAAGAATATAACTAAAATTACCAAAAGTAAGATTTAAAACAAAACTTTCCCCTCCAGTACAAAAAGCACAATGAGCTCATTGATATTAAAACACAGAGGTGGGTGCTGTGTAGCTTTAGGGCCATTTTCGCACTACGCTGTTATTGTGCTTTTATTCCACTTTCAACATCCTGTGGAATTCTGGGGTTTGTAGTTTGGCTGAGAATTCTAAATGCCCCTCCCTAAACTGCAAACCACAGGGTTCCACAAGATGTTGAAAGTGCAATGATAGCATTATAACAGTGTAGTGCAGAAATGGCCTAAGTCAGTGGTTCTCAATCTGTGGGTCCCCAGATGTTCGTGGACTTCAGCTCCCAGAAGCCCTGAGAATTGACCATAGTGGCTGGGGCTTCTGGGAGCTGAAGTCCACGAACATCTGGGGACCCACAGGTTGAGAACCACTGGCCTAAGTCATCCTGTCATCAGTAGCCCTGCTCAGTTCCTGCAGAGGCAGAGTCACGGGGTCTATCCATCTGTACCGAGGTCTTCCTCTTTTCCTATGATCCTCTGCCTTACTAAGTATTATTGTGTTTTCTAGTGAGTCATGTCTTCTCATGATATGTTCAAAATATGACAGTCTAAGTTTAGTCCTCTTGGCTTCGAGGGAGTGTTGGGGCTTGATTTGCTGTAGGACCCATTTATTTGTCCTTTTTGGCAGTCCAAGCTATCTGTATAATTCTTCTTCAATGAGTTGATAATCTTCCTCTAAGCTTTCTTCACAGTCCAGCTTTTGCAACCATATGTACAAGTTGGAAATATGGTGGCATGACCAATTTGAACTTTATTATTCAATGATACATCTTTACACTTCAGGATCTTGTCTAATTCCTTCCTAGCTGATCTTCCAAGTCCTAGTCTTCTTCTGGTTTCTTGATTGCAGTCTCAATTCTGATTAATAGATGAGCCAAGGTATGAGAAATCTTCAGCCAAGTCAACATCTCCATTGTCTGTTTTAAAGTTATGTAAATTATCTGTGGTCATGATTTTTTTCCCCTAATGTTCAGCTGTAAGCCTGCCTTTGGACTTTTTTCCACAGCTTTCTTCAGTAGTTGTTCCAAGTCTTTGTTACTTTCTGCTAGTAGGATGGTGTCATTTGCATATCTCGAACTGTTGATGTCCTTTCCTCTAATTTTCATGCTTCCTTCCTTTGAGTCTAATCATGCTTTATATATATGCTCAAGTTAAACAGACAGGATGATAAAACATAGGTGCATGACAGTTAAAAAAAATGCAAGAGGGCATTCTATTCTACTGACTTTAGTTAATGTCTTATCATGTTCTTCATCTTAACAAGCTCCGGGAGTGGCTTACTGATTAATAATGATCATGACTGTTTAGTTATGGCAGTTATACTAGAAGTAGCAGAATCAGTGGTGAGGAAACAGGATGACAATGAAAAAGTTGATGAGAGGAGGAAGCAGCTGGATTTGAGCCTACCATTCCATTAATGACTATCTTTGGGTTTTCAAAGGGCACTATGGGACGGGTGGCTTAGAATATCACCTGTGCCAGGAGACATCGTGATCATAGAATCATAGAATCATAGAAATGTAGAGTTGGAAGAGACCACAAGGGCCATCCAGTCCAACCCCCTGCCATGCAGGAAAAACCCTCAAAGCACTCCCGACAAGTGGCCATCCAGCCTCCGCTTAAAAACCTCCAAAGAAGGAGACTCCACCACACTCTGTGGCAGCACATTCCACTGCCGGACAGCCCTGACTGTCAGGAAATTCCTCCTGAGGTTCAGGCGGAATCTCCCCTCCTGCAGCTTGCATCCATTGCTCCTTGTCCTGGTCTCAAGAGCAGGAGAAAACAAGCCCACTCCCTCCTCGACATGACATCCCTTCAAATATTTAAACATGGCTATCATGTCCCCTCTCAACCTTCTCTTCTGCAGACTAAACATACCCAGCTCTCTAAGTCTCTCCTCATAGGGCATGGCTTCCAGGCCCCTCACCATTTTGGTTGCCCTCCTCTGGACCTGCTCCAGCTTATCCATATCCTTCTTGAATTGGGGTGCCCAGAACTGGACACAGTATTCAAGATGAGGTCTAACCAATGCAGAATAGAGTGGTACCAATACCTCCCTCGATCTAGACACCATACTCCTATTGATGCAACCAAGAATTGCGTTGGCCTTCTTGGCTGCCGCATCACACTGCTGACTCATGTTCAGCTTGTGGTCTATGAAGATTCCTAGATCCCTTTCACACGTACTGTTAGCCAGCCACGTGTCCCCCATCCTATATTTCTGCATACCATTTTTTCTGCCTATGTGTAGGACCTTACATTTCTCTCTGTTGAAGTTCATTTTGTTAGCCTTGGCCCAGCTCTCCAACCTGTCCAGGTCCTTTTGAATTTTGATCCTGTCATCAGGCGTATTAGCAACCCCTCCCAATTTGGTGTCATCTGCAAATTTGATCAGCGTGCCCTCTATTCCTTCATCCAAGTCATTAATAAAGATATTGAACAGCACCGGGCCCAGGACAGAACCCTGTGGCACCCCACTAGTCACTTCTCTCCAGGATGAGAATCTGCCATTGGTGACCACCCTTTGGGTACGGTCAGTCAACCAGTTACAAATCCACCTGACAGTAGCCCTGTCCAGCCCACATCTTACTAGCTTCTTTGCAAGAATGTCATGGGGAACTTTGTCAAAGGCCTTACTGAAATCAAGATATACTATGTCCACAGCATTCCCTTCATCTATCAAGCAAGTAACTCTATCATAAAAAGAGATAAGATTAGTCTGGCATGACTTATTTTTGAGAAACCCATGTTGACTTTTCGTAATTACGGCATTGTTTTCTAAGTAATTAGAAACTGATTGTTTGATGATTCGCTCCAGGATCTTTCCAGGTACTGATGTCAGGCTGACTGGGCGATAATTATTTGGGTCCTCTTTTTTTCCCTTCTTGAAGATTGGGACAACATTTGCCCTCCTCCAGTCTGCCGGAACTTCTCCGGTCCGCCAAGAGTTTTCAAAGATTACAGCAAGAGGTTCCGCAATGACCTCTGCTAGTTCTTTTAAAATCTTAGGATGCAATTCATCTGGCCCTGGAGACTTGAATTCATCCAGTGTGGCCAGGTATTCCTGTACTACCTCTCTATCTATTCTGTGCTGCATTTCCCCCACTTCCTCACCTGCTCCCCAACTGCCAGGTTGCGTGTTTTTATCCTTTTGGGAAAAAACTGAGGCGAAGAAGGTGTTGAGGAGTTTTGCCTTTTTTCTTCCTCCTGTTATTAATTCACCATCTTCCTTGCGCAGTGACCCTATCGTCTCCTTCTTTTTCCTTTTGCTGCGGACGTATTTAAAAAAGCCCTTTTTATTGTTTTTAATGTCTCTGGCCAGCCTAAGTTCGATCTGTGCTTTAGCCTTTCTGACCTTCTCCCTACATCTCCTGGCTACTTGCTTATAATCTTCTTTGGTGATTTCCCCCTTCCATTTCCTGTACATGTTTTTCTTAATACTTAGCTCAGCTGAGAGCTCTTTAGTCAACCATTCCGGTTTGTTCAGATGCCTTCCATTTTTCCTCCTTAATGGCACAGTTTTAGCCTGTACCTTCAGTACCTCCCTTTTAAAGAACTCCCATGCCTCCTGAACTCCTTTCTCATTGACTATTCTTGACCACGGGATTTTAGCCAGCAGCTCCTTCAGTTTACAGAAGTCTGCTTTTTTAAAATCTAAGACGAATGCCTGGCTACACTTGCCTTCTCTTCCCCACTGAATGCCAAATTCTAATAGGGCATGGTCACTCTCTCCTAAAGATCCAACCAGTTCTACGTCATTAACAAGGTCTTCCCTGTTGGTCAGGATCAGATCCAGAATATTTGATCCCCTTGTCGCCTCTTCCACCTTCTGGACCATGAAATTGTCTGCAAGACAAGCAAGAAACTTGCTGGACCTTGCCGCCTTTGCAGAGTTTGACTGCCAACATATATCTGGGTAGTTGAAATCTCCCATTATTACTGTATCTCTCCTTTTTGAATGTGCAGTCATTTGGTCTATGAAAGCGCCATCGAGGTCCTCAGTCTGGCCTGGAGGTCTGTAGTAAACCCCCACTATAATATCCCTATTGTTTCTCGCTCCCTTAATTCTTACCCAGATGCTCTCGACCTGGTTTTCGGTGTTCAAGTCATGGATCTCTTCACAGGTGAAAACATCCTTGACATATAAGGCTACTCCTCCTCCTTTCTTATTTGGTCCATTTCTACAAAATAGGCTATACCCCTCTATTCCTACATTCCAATCGTGAGACTCATCCCACCAGGTCTCAGTGATGCCTATCAAATCATATTTATTTTGCTGTACTAGGAGTTCAAATTCATCTTGTTTGTTTCCCATACTCCGTGCATTAGTGTAGAGACACTTAAGTCCCCGTGCCCTTCCTGCAAGTCCCATAGCATTTTTTCCACGCCTCCCACGATTGGATGCTATTCCTACTTGGCCAATATCATTTGGGCCTTTTTCCCCTGCACTTGCCGAGTCCTTGTCCTGAATAATCTTGTCTCCCTCCCCAGATGTACTTAGTTTAAAGCCCTCCTAATCCTCCGTGTGAGACTGTTTGCAAAAACGTTCCTGCCAAGTTTCGTGAGGTGCAGCCCATCCCTTGCCAGAAGCCCATGTTCCTGGAATTTCAAGCCATGATCCAAAAAGCCAAACTGTTGGCGGTGGCAAAATGTGCGGAGCCAGCTGTTGACCTCTACTATTGTCCTTTCCCTTCGTGCACCATATCCTTGAACAGGGAGGATTGATGAAACGACCACCTGCGCACCAAGGTCCTTAAGCTTTCTCCCCATAAGCTCGTAGTCCTTTGTGATGTGGTGAAAGCTGCGCTTCACCGTGTCGTTGGTTCCAACGTGAACCAAAACGAGGGGCTTACGGTCAGTGGGTTTGACCAGCCTGGCTAGCCTCTCTGTTATGTGGTTTATCCTGGCCCCAGGAAGACAGCAGACCTCTCGATTGAGCTTGTCCGGTTTGCAAACTGCCGTTTCGGTTCCTCTGAGCAAGGAGTCCCCAACCACCAGAACTCGCCTCCTCTGAGGCCTGTCCGGGGTTCTTCGACAAACTGATGCTTCTTTCAAGGAATCTCCTCCCTCAAAATGCCAAGTATTCAGGGACCTAGGAATTCAGAGCTACCTGCACTTTCTTGCACAGATGCTGTCTGACTAGTGCAAGGTGGAGATTGTAGAACCATTTGTTAGAATTCTCATCACTATCCCCACCTTCAGGCTTAAAACTGAATAGACACAACATGAAAGAAAATAGGTAAGTGGAGAGAGGAGGAAAAAAAAAATCAAGCAAAGAAATTTCCTACCCAAGGTCTTGAAGTTGCAGTTCAAAATGGTGTGCTTTTAGTTTGTTTAAATTATCCTCACTGTTTTAACATTTGTTTTAAACTGTTTGTAAATTGTTCGGATTTCTTTTATTGTATGCCACCCTGAAATACTTGTATATAAGATGGGCTGGAACAATTTTAAAATCAAGAAACAAACAGACAAGCAAACAAAATTTGCACTAAAGATTTCCAGAAAACGTCTCCAAAGAAATAAGAGAAATAAGAGAGATAGGAAACGTTGACACAACCTTGAGTTTTCTAATATCCTGGGAGGGATCTGTTGTTTCTTTACACAGTGGGAGAAGTCTTCACACTACTAGATTCAGTGAGATCACTGGGGTTGTAATTGAATGCCATTTTACAGCATTGAAGTAAAATTCATCTGGCAGCCCAATCTGCTTACATAGGTCAGATGGGGTCAATGTCCTTTTGTTGATGTTTGGAGGTAAGAATTCTGTCTGTGGCATCATTTTTTAATTCTGGCCTTAGCACCTGGATTTCTGCAGTTGATAAGTCATTCTGCTGCTTGAGTTAAAAAATTCAAGCTAAGGGACAGAGTGCTCAAAGCAAGGCAAGTTATTTAGCCCCAAGAGGCAGAAAATCCCACGAGCTTCTTTCCTCGTCTTCATGGTAAAAATACTAATGAAAAAAATGAACTAACTGTTTGCATCATTTACATGCAGTGGCAGTTGGGCTTCTGTGTCACTTTTGGTGGCGAATCTGCCCAGTTTTTTAACTCAGACTTTAAAGGTGTTTACCATTAGGTTAGGATAGCTCTTTTAAAGTTCAGACTAAAATCCAGAATGGAGTCATTGCTCTGCCAGACACCATGGCTTTCATCACACCTGACATCTGCTATCTGAGGTGGAATATCCCACTCTGCCTAAAGCTAGGGCCGGCCCTGGCTGGGCACCTGAAGCCTGACACGAGACCCATTTAATTCCTGCTTAATCTCCAATGGATCACATTACCAGCAACATGTTCTCATTAATTCCTGGAAGGGATGCTAAAGCGTTGACCCTTCATTGTTCTTTTTATCGGGAAGTGGCTGAGTCATCGTATTAATAAAGCATCACTCACGTAAGTGGTCGTCCACAGTACCGGGGCTAAAGATAGGTCCAGCCTTTTGAAGTCAAAATGGCCCAGCGCAAAGCTCTGAGGATTTTCATCTCCGAAAAAGCATTCTTTTAAAAAAGGAATCCTCTCCCCTGCCCCACAGCATTTCTCACATTGGTTGTACATTGGGTGTTGAAACTTAGGGAAACTGCATGCTTCTTTGGAAAAAGTACAATTCATTTTTTTTGCTTTCTATGAAGGAAAAATTCTGTACATCAGAAGAAGAGCTTAGCAAAGATTTGGACAACTTGGAATTCCTTAGCAAGCCCAGTGTTTGTCTGCCTGTTTGTTCACTGTGATACCCCCTCAGCCCATGGATTTAAGAGTCCATGGATGTTGATAAAATGCCTCAATGACCATGCTGGCTGGAGGATTCTGGGAGTTGTAGTCAACCCCCCCCCAATGTTCCCAAGACCTTTCCTAGACCACTTATCAGGTTCAACCTGCTGAGTTTTTACAATACGTGTTCAAAGCCTTTATGCCTCTGTTTGAGAATTTTCTCCCCCTCTTAAACCCCATTCATATTGAATCAACATTGCAATATTTGCAGAGGCTGAAAGTCTGTCCACAGCTATGCAACTTTCAGTAACTGTGCCTGATCATCTCACTCTGCCTGGAAATATTGCTGCTCACAGATCAAAGTTCAGGTAATAGATTTTACATTCAGGTTGTAGAATGGGGATCTGGAGATTAGCCTGCAGAGGAAAAAGAAGAAATAACAACAGCAGCAGCAGCATCAACAACAAGGAGCAATGACATTTAGGTAGGTAATAAACCAGGAAAAGCCAGGGAAGTTGAGGATGGGTAAGAAATTTGCTTGATTCCCATCTCAGTGCAGAACTAACCAAATTCAAATCCCCTAAATCTGAATGTGAGGCTGACCAGTAAGCCCTTGAAATTTACCCATTTTTCAAGTTTGCAAAGCAGTTACTCTCTCCCCGAAATACATGGATCTAAAACAGCGTGTACAAAACAGACCTACATTTTAAAGGGAAAAAAAATCGCACAAAATCTTTTTTTCTGTGGGGAACAATGGGTCACAGAAATTGCATGCCTTGGATCTTCTACAGGGAGAAAGGTAGGATATAAGTCAACCAACCAACCAACCAAACGAACAAACACCTTTGCAAAAAAGTATATGCAAAATGTATCCATCTGAAAAGTCTATGTAGAAAGTTATATTTGCTGGAAGAAAATCTGCAAGCAATATGTACAATCACACATCATGATTTAGTGCAGAAAAAAAGACAAAGCAAACATAGCTATGGAAAAAAGCAAAACTGAATACAATCAAGCTCAGAAGATCTGCCTGTCTCTATCTAGGTTAAGTCCTATTTCCTCTGAGTAAACAAAACATAGGCTAAGATCCTGGCTCATAAGATAGATTGTAAAGTTCAGCATAGATGACACCCCACAATGACCAAAAACCAACTTTTAACCTGTCACAACCTCTCCCATGACCACTTACTAGCAAGTAGAGAACAGCAAAATATCCCTACAGCTGGATGCATAGCAACAGGCATCTCCTGAGACTTCCTGGGGTCCTCAAGAGGGTCCAGAGAATGGTGCCATTGCTTTTCATCTTGCTATAGGAACATAGTTGGGCGCTACTTTACCAGTTGCTCCTCCACCAGCCAGTAAATGGCTGTACTGGAGGGGGGCTATAGCAGCTTAAAAGGTGGGCTTGGTGGGGCAAGTTTGATTGTTGCTCAGTCAGTAGAGAATTCCACCTTCTAAGACTACCTCCCTCACAAAAAAAGAATGAGTTATGAAAGCATAAGTTGGATTTAACCTAATGGGATGCCAGCCATATATCCTCAACTGTCACAATTTGGCAGGGACAGTCCCAATTAATTCTCTACCACCCAACTTTTACAGCTGCTTTTAAAATTCCCCAGTTCTCTCTCCTTCTCCAGCTTTCACCTGTGGTCCTCAGCTCATTTTAGTTGCAGCAAACTGAATTCAAAATATGAAAGAAGTTTGCACTCCATTAACGGAGTAGGAAGGAGAGAAGAGGAGGTATGCAATGTTGCTCTTCCCAGTAGGTTCAGTCAAAATCAACCAGCTGCTACTTCCCCTAACTTGTGTGTTCTTCCTCATGTAAAACATTTGCCATCTTGACCACACTCTGATGCTGCTTGGCCACATGTGTCTATACAATATTGAAGTGTATACCCCTACAGTTTTTCATCACCAGGCCTCAGCAGTAGATTTGGCCACCTGTGATTTCCATTTCATATTTGTGGGGTACACATAAGAGATGTTCTTAACACTCTTCATTTTGAGCATAGCTGGAGATAGTTGTGGGGGTAGGCTCTTTCTCTGCTGTGGCACCCCAGTTGTGGAATACCTTCCCTTGGAGGTTGGTGCCAATACTGGTACCACTCCAGCACCAAGCAAAGACATGGCTTTTTATTAAAGTCTTTGAGGCCGAATCCATTTTATCCAGATCTACACAACACTGCCATATTTAAACCTGTCAGATTGTTTCATATACTTTTAGTCTCTTTAAGGTATTTGTTACTCTTTCGTATTGGTGAAACTCATTTTTATTGTGTGCCGTCCTGTGATCATATAATATAGGATGCAATATAAATATTTTAATACATAAATAAAGGTGTTCTGATCAGGTTTGCTTGTGATCTATTATTTGGGAGATCAAGTTGCTGCGTGCAACTCAACAATTCAAGAGCTGCCCAAGTATGTTTTTTCCCCTTAATAATCTCATTGGTGGCCAATATTCCAGCCATTAAGTGCAGTTTTCATGTTCGCCTAACAAACACAAAGACTGATGTAATCCACCAGGAGAACTCACAGTTCGAATTTCATTCATGTTCCAGGGCATTGTCACAGCTGGGCACAAAAGAATAATCTGATTGTACTTCAAATAGCAAGAATGGGTTGTGATTGAAGGATGCCTCCTATTTAAACCCGGGCTTTCCAAAGCCTATTGAAGTCCCCCATCAGAGTCACCTCTGATGCATACACTCGCAGCACAAAGCGCCCACCGCCCTGGCCATTCAACGGCTAATTTAGTATCAAACATCCAATATGGACAACTTGCAGATTACAGAAATTGCAAGTTTGCCCAACCTGGGAGAGTGTGTGTGTGTGTGCATGCATGAGACAGAGAGGAGGGCAGAAGACAAATAAAAGATTAAAGGACAGAGCTCTTTTCAGATGCACTGTTGTGGGATGAAGAAGGGGCATGAGTCTGAATTGGCCTTTTATGATTTTTTTTAAAGTGTAGCGGCTGGAGGGGATGTGGGAGACAGCCATTTTTTTTGGAGGCCTAGAATGGAAGAAAGCCAAATAAATGGCAATAAGTTAAAATTTTTACTACCCTAGCAGCCATACTTTACAGGAAAGAACTCGCAAAACCACCTCTGAGCATTCCTTGCCTAAGAAAACCCTATGAAGGGCCTTTTTGGGGTCTTTAAGTTCAGAGTTTGGAAAATTACTTTCCTAAGGTAATTTCATCCTGTTACATATTACAGTGCATAAAAGCATAATTCATTGACTAATTAAAACGATTGAAAAGTAAGTCATTACATTACTAGTTACATTGCTGGTAAGTTTTTTTTCCCCATCAATTTCGGTTGTTATTGGAGGATGATGGGGGGGGGAATGTGTTAGGATAGGGAACAGAATGGCATCAAATACGAAACAGTCCCTGTTGAAATACCTTCTATGTTGTTGTTGTTGTTGTTGTAATCCAACTGAGATGTAACCAAGGTATATGTCACTGTGGCCAAATCTGATATCTCAAGGAATAGGTACAACTGAAACACAAGCCTTAACTGTGCAAATGCACTCCTGGCTACCACTGAAACCTGGGCTTCCAGGCTCAAAGTTGAATGCAGGAGTACCTCCAGGTTGTGGACCTGCGTCTCCAGGGGAAGCATAACCCCGTCTAGCACAGGCTGAATCCTTGTTCTCTGATCTGCTTTTTGATTGACCAGGAGTACTTCTGTCTTGTCTGGATTAAACTTCCATTTATTCACTCTCGCCTAGTCCATTACTGATGACAGGCACTGGTTTAGGACCAAGACAGCTTCCTTGGCTTGTGGTGGGAAGAAGTAATAAGGGTGGGTGTCATCTGCATAATGGCACCAAACTCCAGAACTCCAGACAACCTCTCTAAGTGGTTTCATCTAGATGTTAAATGGCATGGAGGACAAAACTGACCCCTCAGGGACCCCACAAGCCAAAGGACACGCGGTCAAACATGTCAGAAGTCCCCCAGCATCACCTGATTTGGACTCAGGCCATGTGTACACTACACTGTTATAGTGCTATTATTCCACTTTCAACATCCTGTGGAATTCTGGAGTTTGTAGTTCACTGAGACCCAAGAGCTCTCTGGCTCAGGATTCTAAATGCCCCTCCCTAAACTGCAAACCCCAGGATTCCATAGGATGTTGGAAGGGGAATAATAGCATTATAACAGTGTAGTGCAGAAATAGCCCCAGTTTACAGCAATTGAAATAAGCTGAGGAAAAACTGGGATGTGAGAAGAGTAAAGAGACACTGGGACATTTTAAAAGCAGCCGAAAAAATGAGACAAGAGAAAACAAAGCATGAGTGTTGTCAAATTGAAACGGTTGGTAGGTATGTAGTCTGCAGAAAAAAATATATTTTTCCTAAGGAAAAAAATCTTTTCTGAGCAGGTTTCTTTTTCTGTGCAGAAAACAGCTTTTCTTGCACACACAAACACACACAGAAACATTTTTCTTTAGAGAATAATTCTTATGTAACATTATGGGATGTTAGAACACCAGGAAAAAGTTGTGCTATATTCTCTTTGTGCTATTATTCTTCCTGACAGAAGTTCCCAGATGTTGGGAAACCTGTTGTTGTTGTTTTATCTAATCGTGAATATTCTTCCCATCCCTACAGCCTAGTAAAGTTTGTAGGGGAAAAAGAATAGTCAAGGCGCTGGCTTCTGTATGTCCATGTTTAAGCCCTGGAAATGAGTTTCACATGGTTGACCTCCAAGCAAAGCCAGTTCTACTCCCCCTTCATCCTCAGGCGCTCAGCTACAAACTGTTCAAACCAGCACCCAGCGAGGCCTGCTCTGGAGGTCTGTCCCTTGCATTCATTTGTCCATTTGTCCATTTCACAGTCCTAATCAGGCTCCTGTTGCTATCAGCAGGGAATTCCATCTGGGCTGCTTTGGGGTTTGAAAATGGGGAGAGGAGAGGAGAGGAGAGGAGAGGAGGGGGAAAGAGAGAAAGAGAGAAGGGGTGGTTTTCTTTTTCTTTTTTCAAGTTCTCTCCCCTGCCTTGGCCAGAGGTGGGAAAAGAAGATTGTTTGATTGAAGTATCCAAGAGAGCCCCCACCATCTCCCTCTCTCTCTGTATGCATGTTTATATTTTCTCTGCATTCATTAAAGGGTGAGTGGAGGGTTGGGGAGGGAGGCAAGGAGAGAGAGAGAAGAGACTTCATTTATATGTTAATATTACCCGCCTCCCCCCACCCTGACTAAACTGACAGAACTATTTCATGGGAAGCTGACAAATTTTGTCAGCTAGGCTCTGCTTCCAAGTCTCAATGGTTGCAATAATCTTGATTAGCAAAACAATCGGGTCTCCCAGGAACCCTGCTGTTTCAAAGCCTCCCGGATCTCAGGTTACAGTTTGCTAATGTGATGAATCCAGAGCCTTGGAGATGTGTGCGTGTGTATATATATATATATATAGGTTCACAAGGAGTTGAATTTAGGCAAATGAAGGGAACTATTTTGGGTTGACAACAAAAGGGGTTAATTTGATTGACCGTTTTCTCTAGATTTAACAATAATCATTTACTTAACAAGCAGGGAGAGAGAGAGAGAGAGACAAAGACAAAGAGAGAGACAGAAGTTCCCTGGAAACAGGTGGAGTTAACAGAAGTTTGGAAAGCAGGAAGAAAGTCTCCAGAGCTCAGATGTGTGGGAATTTGCTGGAGAGAGGGTAAGAGGAGAGAGAACGATGTAATTATTGCCCTTAGCATGGGTTCATATATCCAAAAACATCAGCAGAACTTCATGGTACCATATGCAAATGTCCTTCATTCACTGAAGCAATTTCCATTTTTATTAGATTGCTCCATTGCTAATTAAACCTTTGTAAATACATTGATGTTTTTGTTCCACAGTAACAAGACTGAGATGCTTATTTTCTCTGAAGGTCTGATGTTGCAAGCAAATATAAAGATCTATCATTGAATACTAGAGTTAGGATTGTCCGCACCATCACATCTCCAGTTTCTATGTTTGGTTGTGAAAGCTGGACGGTGAAAAAAGCCTATAGGAAGAAAGTCAGCTCCTTTGAAATTTGGTGCTGGAGGAGAGTTCTATGGATACCCTAGACTGCCAAAAAAGACAGATGAATGGGTCCTAGAGCAAGCCAAACATGAACTCTCTCCAGAAGCCAAGATGACTAAATGAAGGCTGTAATGATTTGGCTATATCATAAGAAGATATGAAGAATTTTCCCAAGCTGTCCTTGTTTGCAAGGCACTCTGAGAATACAGTTGTCTGTAACTATCATGATTTGGATTCCATAGTCATGGTCATAATGCTTTAACTGTATTTGAAACATTTTTAAAAAAAATTCGTATAATTTTTATTAGAAATTTTTAATAAACTTTTGTAAACAGATTTTAGTTACACTGTTTTAAATTATTATAAGCCAGTGTGGGTCTCATGCAAACAGAAAAGTGTTGCATACATTGAATGAATGACTAGGGCCATTTCTTCACTAGACTGTTATAGTGCTATTATTCCACATTCCACATCTTTTGGAATCGTTGGCTTTGCAGTTTAGAGAGGGTCCTTTGCGACCCCTCCCTAAAAAGCAAATACCAGGATTCCATAGGATGTTGAAAGTGGAATAATAGCACTATAACAGTCTAGTGGGGACATAGCCTAGCTATCAGTACAAAGCCAGTTAACCCAGTGCTTGATTCTTGTTTGTCATGGCTTATGAAATCTAGTAGAAAAGAGATCACAAACTGAATTCATGAGAGGGTGAAGGCTGTGTGGTCATGGCTCCCCTTCTTACTTTTTAAAAGAAGAAGGATTAATTCAGCATACTTCTGAAGTAACCTTGACCTAGAAGAAGTCAACAAGACACCTGATCTGGAAGCAGTCAACAGATATAGGTCAATGGCTAACTTCCTTTATGTGAGCAAGGTGTTCCAGAGAATGGTGGCTGGCCAACTCCAATTACTCTTAAATCAAACTAATTTTCATGGACTATTTCAACTGGACTTTAGGCCCATGGCAATTTCTTTATCTGAGGCAGAGAAAGGAGTAATACCCCATTGGCCCTTGCCTAAACAGTAAATTATTTCAGCACTTGAGGTAGAAAATACCACAAGCACCTCTTCCTCCCTCTCTCCCCCTGACAGCAAACTTATATCTATAATTACTTAAGTAACAAGTTGATGCAGTTTCATGTCGCTCCAAATCTGCTCACTGATGCAGTTGCCTGAGTGTGGCCAAGACGGCAAAAGTTATTAATAAGGAAGAACCCACAAGCTAACAGAGGCTACAGCAATTTGCTTTTCCCCAAGCCTGCTAGGAAGCTTGGTGTAATGGTTTGAGTGCTGAATTGGACACTGGGAGGCCAGGGTTCAGATCTCTGCTTAGCCATGGAAGTTCTCTGGGTGACATTAGACAAGTCACACTCTCTTACCTTCTGAAGAAGGCAAAGGCAAACCCCCTCTGAACAAATTCTACCGAGAAGAAAACTATGATAGGTTCACCATAGGGTCACCATTAGCCAATAATGACCTGAAGGCACACAACAACAGCAGCAACAGAGAAGGTTCAGGTTGTTTCCCTTCCCCTTCTAACCCTTCTGCTGAGTTAATGGAGTGAAATTCCACAGGATGTTGAAACTGGAATAATAGCACTATAACAATGTAGCGCGGAAAATCCCTTAGACACAACCTGAAGTGTCTGAAGACATAATGCTTAATTTTCTATATGTTAGCTTCTGTTCCATATCATGGTTGAATACCTGGTTTTCTGCTGATAGATCCAAAATGCATCTAATCAGAAGTAAGCCCTCTTAGCTCAGTAATATCAATGGCCTAATCACATCTCCCCTGATTGACCTGGTCCTTCTTGAAGCAACAGTTCCTGTGGGAAATAAAAGAGAATCCTCATTCATTTACTCAGATAGGCCCAGGTTCTTGAATATATTTTTTCCCTGAGATCCCAAGTTTCATTGCTTTACACATAGCTTTCATCTAGGAGCTGGTTCTGGCTGGCACAGGTGACCAGCTGTTCAGAATTCTTCTGGTGAGTTTCTGTGTTTCGTATTTCTATTTCATTATTGGCTGAAAAAAGTATAGCTTTGAAGGTACAGTTGGAAACTGCTTTAACTGCTGCTGGGGAAAAAAGCAGCCTGGTGGAGGGGAAACCTAGACTACTTTTCAATACTTTAGGAGCCCTTTCACACTTCAAAATTATAGAAAATGATTCCATTTTAACTGCCATGGCAACATCCTCTAGAATCCTGGGATCTGCATTTTTATGGAGATTTAAAAAAAAAATACCTTTCAGCCAGGGAACTCTAGTGCCTCACCAAACTATAACTCCCAGGATTTTATTGGATGTGTCCAGGGCAGTCAAACTGGTACCATAGTACAGTAATTGAAAGGGTGCAAGACTCATAGCATAGCTACTTCTTATCATTTGGTTAATACTTCTTTCCAAGAGCAGCCACATGCTGCTGTATCACAGTGCAGCTCCCATCATCCACAACCTCTGGGGAGTCAAACATCCAAAACATTTGGCGGGCACCAGGTTGTTGAAAACTGCCTTAGTTAGACTCTATGTGGAACAGAACTTCCTGGAAGATTCTAGCTTTATAAAATTAGCCCTGGCTTTCTCCAAAATCAAGTTTTTGCTGGGGAAACCTGAATGAACAAGAAGTTGTGAACACAGGGTTAGAATAATTTGACGCACATTTTGCAAAACAAGATAATAGATTTGGCATTTTTCCAAAGCCCTTCTGTTCAATGAATACCAAGGACAATGTTTAGTTATAGATTAATAATCCAGAGGACAAATAGTTCTGAGCAAATTGTGGCAAAACATAAAACCACAATATTAAGCAAACTGGAGGGCAAAGGCCAGACTGGATTTACTAATCATTCGTAGAGTTACATCTTCCTCTCTTCCCCCTTCCCCTCTCCCCCTTTTTAAACTGATGACACAAACTATTCTTCATAAACCATTGAACTTTGCAACACAAATATCAAGGTGAATTGCTCTGAATCATAGGAGCCGCAAAGAATAATGAAATGTAAACTCAACTATGGTACATGAAGTTCCCAAACAATTGTGCTGTTCGGGGAGGGGGAACTGTTGACCCAATTGCATGTGTTTGATCAACAGGAAAATGGATGTGATGCTTTGGTAACAGTCAAAAAGGGGCATTTCTTCCAGGGTTGGTGGTACCTGGCTTTTTTGCTCTGTGATGATTTTTTTAAAAATTCAAAAGTACTATTCAGAACAAGATTTATTACATTTGCTGGGGTTTGAGGAGGAGGAGGAGATGAGAAAGACAGGTGGCTACCTAATGCAAGGACTGTGAAATTTTCCAACCCCACATCTGTTGGTAGGGAAGTAGAAAACTGCACACAAAGCATGTAACTCTTCACTAATTTCATCCTTGAAGGAAACAATGAGTATCTTCAGCAACGTTCTTCCCATCGTGAGAAAGCCCATTTCCTCACTACCCTGTTATAGTGCTATTATTCTACTTTCAACACCCTATGGAATCCTGGGGTTTGCAGTTTAGGGAGGGGCCTTTAGAATTTTCAGCCAGAGAGCTCTTTGGCCTCAGTGAACTACAAACCCCAGAATTCCACAGGACGTTGAACGTGGAATAATAGCACGATAACAATGTAGGGCGGAAATGGTCACTGTTGCACTGACATGGAAGCCCTCCATCACCATTTTTGACCACGAAATGAAAATATGTGAAAAATGCATGTCTGGTGTTTTGAATGTAAGATCTGCAGAAAACTACTGAGTTATAGGCTTTCAAAAGCAGGGGAATTTTGTTAATTCTTATCATAGATTTGGAGCAACTCCGTTTCTCCTTGGCCCCCACGTCTATGTTGCCACTATCTATGTCATGTGCTTGGTACTGTATGTGTTGTGTGACTGCAAGTCATTTCTGAATTAAGGCAACTCTTGGGAGAACTTATTACATTGGTTTTCTTGGCAAGATTTATTCAGAGACGATTTATGTTTACTTTCGTCAGAAGCTAACAGAAGCCATTTCTGCACTAGACTGTTATAGTGCTATTATTCCACTTTCAGCATCTTATGGAATCCTGGGGTTTGCAGTTTAGGGAGAGGCATTGAGAATTCTCGCCAGAGAGCTCTCTGGCCTCAGTAAACTACAAACCCCAGAATTCTTCAGGATGTTTAAAGTAGAATAATAAATAGCACTATAATAGTGTAGGATGGAAATAGCCAGAGTGTGACTTGCCCAAGGACACCCAGTAGATCTCCATGGCTGATCAGGGTTTTGAGTCCTGGTCCCTCTAGTCTAACACACAAAGCACTACATCACACATCCCTATAGGCTAGTCAAACACAACCTGTTACAGCCACTGATAGCCTGTGCGTTCTTCCTTATTAATATACCTTACCATCTTGACCACACTCGGATATTGTATGACCACATGTGTCCCCATTTTCATCTGTGAAATGTGGCAAGGAACGATCCCACTAGATCCCACCAAACCAAATCAACCATGTGGTGAAGCTGCTCCCCACTACCAAAGCCTTTGGGGATATGAACCCTGGTCTCCAAAGTAGTAGTCTAGCACTCAAATCAGTACATGAAACTGACTTTCTGTACTTGGTGTTGCCAACTTATTAACTTTCTGCCCCCCATAGGCTTTTGTTTTTTGAAGGCCGCAAAACAGTCATCTCTTCAAATTCATAGAAAAGCATGTATTGAATCAAACATTGCTCAGGTGGTGAGTCATTCATTAATCATAAACAAAACATGTCTGGCAGTGAGGACATTTCAGCACATCATGTAAAAAAGTTAAATGATTGCACAAGCCTTTAAAATTTAATATTAACTATATTATGTTTCTATGTGATTTCTGAGAACTGAATTTTTTTTTTTTTTTTTTAAGAATGCTTTCTACAGGTAAAATGGAAAGAGACAGTTTCAACAGGATCAGAGTCTCAGTTACACAAGCTATTATTGTCAGTGTTATATCAGTGTTTCCCTTTATATAATTTAGAAATACAGAGAAAGTCCTGAACCTGATTTGATTTTAACTTTTATTCAACATCGATTAAAAGATTTTAAAGTTTTATGTAAAAAGAAACATCAAAGTTTCCAGTTCTGTTCCCTAAATCCTAGCAAACAGCTTCAGTAGCAAGAGTAAGCATTTGTACTGATATTTATTTAAGCTTAAGTTAAATTAAGCTATTTTTTTTGTTTGTACATTTGTTTAGCACACTGGACTTTGAAAGTGGAATACTAGCACTATAACAATGTAGTGTGGAAAGGCTTATTGTGTCATAAACCATGAACCCATAGTTACCTGGAGCAAACCAAGATCTTGGGGAACTAGGGCTATTTCTGCACTACACTGTTACAGTGCTATTATTCTACTTTCAACATCCTATTGAATCTTGGGAATTGCAGTTTAGGGAGGGCCCTCTATGGCCTCAGTAAACTGCAAACCCCAGAATTCCACAGGATGTTGAAATTGGAATAATAGCACTATAACAGTGTAGTGCAGAAATGGCCTTGTAGTACCGGTGGTGAAGACATAAGGCCCCGGTGCCACTGGAGGAACAGAGACCAACAACCTGAGATACTAGAATTTCCTCAGCCTGGATCCCATGAATCCCAGACCGTTACTGAAGGGTGTATATAGTTTTGATTTTTATCTGTATTTTTTAAACATATGTTGTAAAGCTCCTTGAGTCTTATTTTTGTGAGAAAGATGGGATATAAACGAATAAAGTAATAGTAATTCAGGAGATATCAGCTTTTCCAAGATATTCCCTATATTTTAGTAGACTCCAGCATGTGAAGGAGGAAGCCCAAGTTGCTGCTGATACAGCTGATCCCTCCTGAGGAATCCTTCAGCAATACCTGTGCAGGTATTATAGTACAGTCGGCCCTCAGTATGTGCTAGAGTTTGGTTTCAGGACACCCCCCTCCCATGGATACCAAGGGTCGTGGATGCTCCATTCCCATTGTGTACAATAGTGCACTAAAATGGTGCCCTTTATATAAAATGGTAAAGTCAAAGTTTGCTTTCTGGATTTTTTTAAAGATTATTTTCAAGTCATGGTTGGTTGATACAGATGCAGAATCTCTAGATATGGAAGGCCAACTGTACCTAGGTACAGCCTTCTGCACTGCACTGTACCAACTGGGTGCCAGTTTCTCTACCCACTTCGAGGTATACCTACTCCCTACCTCACTCGAATGATACCACCAAGTCCCAGAGGGCTGCCGAGATGCACGCCTCCCCCCCCACTGTACACACACACAACAAACCAGCCCCCTCGACTTCCCCCCAATAATAATTAGCTACCTAATCCGTACGCCACATGATACAATAATCAAAAAGCAATGTTATCTCCACAGAACTCATACAAAACAATCTGAAGAGAGATTCTTTTTTAGAAAAGGAGAAGAAAAGAAGAGATAACCTCCAACCTTAATAGGAGAAAAATCTGTTCAAATCAAAGCATCCCCCCCCAGTTCTTTCATAATAGCCTTTCATTCTTTATGATTTTGTCTTTGAAAGCTCCTTCAGTAGATGACAGTCGATATTGTTCTTCTATCCTGTTGGAGACAGCGGTAGGGAGAGGGAGGAGGGGAAGGCATTGTACAGCTTCTCCTTTCTGCAACATGATTTTTTTATAATTAATATATACAACTGTGCCACACAAGGTACGTTATAATGAAGTACAATTAAGAGGTGTTTGTTCCTGTCCCACACAGACGATGACTATAATTTCCTTGGCTGTTTAGAAGTCACCCGTTATCATTACATATCACGCGTCCCTTTCTTGTTCTTTACAAGAGGAATGCTGCACCTGATTTTGTTTATTTTCAATTAAAATACCAAACAAACACACGTTTAGGAGAGTAAAAAGAAAGCTTTTTTTTTTTTTTTAAAAACAATCATCTGATATTTAGGTACCACCAACGTTTTAATCGTAGTCTTTAGCCATCCTGGATCTTGCTTCCTTCACTACACCTTCCCCTTGAGCATCAACCTGGATTGGATTAGTGATGGAAAAGAATTTTGCTGGAGTCTTTCCACACCTCTCAAGGCTTGGTCCTTCAGGAATGTGAACATTTGTGAGGCAAAGAGGGTATTTTGGAGAGATAAACTGTGCTTAAAGAGTTGTAATGGAGAGAGGGGGAGATAACACAAGTTTTATTCAAGGGAAGAATGTGTATGCATTAAGGAATATTGACTAAATCGATGTCAACAATGTGCAAAAAAACCCAAAACAAAACGAAACGTCCAAATTTCAATGTGAACCTCTTCATAGTCTTCTGGAAAACAGATGGGAAAAAAATCAAGATTTTGTTGTGTTCCGTTGAAAGGAGAACAGGGAAGTGACTGTCCTGACCTCTCTAGGGATGGGGTTCCAAACTCTGGGATTTCTTTTTGCTCCCCAAATTCCCCTAAGGATTATTTGACCATGTCTTAACCCTCCCCGGGGCATTTTAGGCTCAGAAAAGGCCATTTTTCCAAAAGGAATGACTTGAGAATTGACTTCTGGGCCAGTTCCTGTTGGAAAAAGGCCTTTGGGGATGTCATGGAGATGCCCTTGTTTATACAAAACATAGGGTCTGCAAGTGGTGCTTTTCTTCCTCTCCTTACACCTGATCCTCCCCTTATACCCATTTATACAGTGGTGTACCTAGGTAAATTTTATGCCAGACAGCAAAGTCAATGTGATATGTACTGCATGGACAAGTGAGTCTAAGACACTGAGCCAACAAAACCTGGTTTTCCGTAGGGCTGCTAGGAATAACGCAGTAATATCTGTAAGTTGGCACAGTGAAGTAGAGAGATGGAAGGAGGGAGAGTTTGAGAATGAGAATCAGGGAGTTTCTGTATGAGTATTCCACAGCCTTTACTGTGTCAGACTACTACAATTTAGTGCAGATTCTACCTGTAGAGCCCCTCTCCTTTTGAGAAATAAGGTCAACAGTCTTCCTTTCCCAAATGAAGGATGCTCTTGGACCGTACCTTCTGAAACATCTGAAGATGCACGTCTTAAAACTGCCTCTTAGGTAAGGTTTAAAACTGCTTCTTCCACATACTCTCTCTTTCCCCTCTCCGTCTCTCCATGAAGCACAGCAGGGGTGCTTTTACCCTCTCCCCTCCCAAAGTAGGAGAGATTGGTGGGTGGATAAAAGAGGGAGGAGACCACAATTATACCCCATGTCGGTGACATGTCTGAAACAGTATCTCTAGACAAAGAAACAGAGAGATGTATGGAGCCTGCCATGTCTCCTCGACAGTCCTAAAAATACCTGCCAAAGCTGCAGGTTTGAATCCTTTCCTAAGAACTGTTCCCTACAGCTTTCCTGCTGGGTATTAAAGACAATGTGGAATCATTTGTGACATGCTGACTTGAGAATACCTGGTTATTGATAAAGCAAAGAGTAAAGACATTGTCCTCTTTAAAAATTTTGCAGGAGGAAATTTAGGAGAGTTCACATCTTCTAGGAAAAGAGGAAACAGACTTCCAGTAGGCTATTGGCCCATTCAGTCCAGTATTGTCTACCCTAGGGATGAAGATATTTGCAAAGAGAGTTCAGAGATCACATTATAATTTGAGAGAAGTCTCAGATGCTGCCTTCCAGCAGTAAGTAGGGTTAAGGTGAAAGTCAAGTCCAAGCAAATTGGGTGGGCAATTTGTACTAGTCAGGACATTTTGCCACTAGCCCAATTCTGTGCTAGTCTGTTCAGAAATAAGCCACAGTAGAACAGCCTCCTGGCTACACGAAGCACAGCTCACCCAAGCCCTTCCTGGCTGCAAAGCAGAGCTCAGTTCCAAACAATAGTTTTCTGGGCTGCAAAGCACAGCTTAATATCATGTTGGAATCCCAGACAGAGTTCATTTTCCTAGAGCTCTATGCTTGGGGTTTAAATAGCCTCATAGGTTACTAGACTGAAGGATCCATCCACAGTTCTGTAGTTTATTTATGGCATTGGTCATTGGACCTTCATCTCTTCTAGGCCACATCTTTAGTCATCACTCTTTGCCCTTCCCGCGTTGTATTTGCCTATCTTGATCCCGCACTCTGAGAATTCCCTGCCAACAAATGAAAAACATCTTACATGGATCTCAAAGCCAAACAATTGTTTAATCCAAATCTACGTATTCTGAAAGATCTGCTCCATTAAAAAAAAAAAAAATCTCTCAGAACAGCTTTGGGAAATAGGTTAGAACAGTATCTAAATGATCTTCATGGCTGAGCAAAGATCTGCAACTCCAGCACTCATGCACAGAATCCAGTCCAAAGTGTTGAGTCACTCTGACTCTCAAAATGGGCATAAACAAACAAGGCTGTGTGACAAAATCTCCTTGCACACAGAAAGCTAGTATCTCAAGGACAAAATTTCTTCCCTTGCTTTCCTTCTGGAATACAGTGGTCCCTCAACTTTTGTGAGGATCCAGGGTGCAGAGCCATCAAGAAAGTGGAAAAATCACAAATAACTTTTCCCGACATTCCCCCTTTCATTCTCCTCCAGGGCTCCTCTCTCTCATTCCCTTGCCTTTTGCCCTGGTGCATGTGCCTTCCTTCTCTGTACTTGGGGCAAAATACAAAGGAATGACAGGAAGGCATGCACACCTTGTCTTCTCCATGTGTAGTGCTCCCCCTCCCATTCTCTTGCCCTTTTTGTTGGTGCATGTTCTCGGTGCCCGGGCAAAAAACAAAGGAATATGGGGGAAAGGCATTTGTGCACCTTCCTTCTCCATGTGGTGCTCCCCCCTCCCCTCTCCTTGCCTTTTGCCTAAGGGGAAAGAAGGAAGACAAGCGTGCCAGGGCAAAAGGCAAGGGAATGGAAGGAGGAGACTGGAGAGGGAAAGCATGTGTGCCTTGTCAATAATGAAATTCATGAAGGTGAAACTCGTGAATGTGCAGGGAGAACTGTACATATTGGGTTTCATTTTTGATGTAGAAGTCAACACTGGTTTCCTCTGATTGCAAACCAGTATCTTCACTGACATAGTCTGTTCCAGAGCTTGGAGAAGTTACATCTTTGTTGGATTATGGGAGCTGCAGACCCATGCAAAAGTTTTTCTTTTCTTTTTTTTTACACTCTGATGTATTTATATCAATGGGAATGCATGTTAGGCATAGATCGCTCCCTTTATTACTGAGAAGAAATGTAGACAAGAAATACTGAGAAGGAATATTCAGAGAGATAAGAGGGACCAGAGAAACACAGCTTTGGTTTTTCATGTCATCTCTGACAGCTGTAGCAATGATTGGTGTGTGGATCTTGACAGTTTTAAAAAAGGAAGGGTCTGAAACAGAAGAATTAAAAAACTTCTAGGCTTCAAACATGTAAAATTATTCATCCTAATTGATGCAAATGTGTAATACATAACCAAAGTATAGCACAAGCTACCTGGGTAAGTTTGATGGATGCCAGTTGAGAAGGGTGGATTGTAGCCTTTCTCAAACAGAATGGTAACAACTGACACATTTTTTTCCATCTCTTAAGAAAAGTGGCTTTCTTTTAAGGGCATCAATAATACTTTTTTAAAAAAAGTTTAAGCAAAGTACTTTGGAGGATGCAACTGATTTGGCCAAATCCTGAATTCTGATGTGGATTAGACAAATTCATCTGATCTGGACAAACTCTAGATCAAATCTGAATGACCACATTTAGTTCCAGAATAGAATGGCATGGCTTGAAGCAGAGATTTGGGACATCAACGATGAGGAGGTCTGATCATATTGTGTCTCTGGCATGATGGCATAAGGAAAATGCCAAAGTAGTAGGATGTGGAGGGGCAAAGGGGGAGGTAGTCTTTGTTAATTCAGACCTCATTGGAGTACACTTGAGATCCATGTTCTTCCGTTTTTCCAGTGCAAGATGGCACCCAGGAACACTCTGACTCTCCTGGCCACAGGTTGGCTCCAGGGCTGGACTCTGGCACCTCAAACTGAGGTTGTACATGCCGCAGCTAGGAAAATCCTTACAGTCATGAGTTGCTGATCAGATTTTCAAAAGAGCATTCTGTTATTTTCCCCTGCTTCTTGATCCTCTATCATTGTATCTCACCAGTTGGACTGCTTAGAAGTAAACTGAAGCATCCTCTCCTCAAATAACCTGCCAGTATCCCCATCAGTACCTCTGTTGTAACTCACCATTGATTTAACTTGTCTATCTGCCTCCCTCTTCCTGTATACTTGGTGTCCCAAGGCCTTTGATGTTCTTTGGAACCTTTCTTCAGTTGTAGGGGCTGGGGATACTTTATACACAGTGAGAAGATTGCTTGAAATTAAGGGGATATTGTGTCAGGACAAAAGCAGCATGAATTGTCAATATATTAGAATAATTTCTTTAAAGTCTACTAGCTTGCCAGTTTTTTGTTTTGTAGTACAAATCAGTGGGGGATTGGAGGAGAATTAGTGATGCGGATTTCCAAATCTCAGTTTGCATTCGGGATCTAATTTTGATTCGTCTGGGTCTAGATTGATTTAGAAGTAATTAGGCCCACATCTGAATTCAATTCTGAACCAAACTAGGTGTGTATTTGTGTGCCCATGCACAGCCCTACTTCCTATAGCACATCTGAGGCTTTGCAATGTCCTGAGTCCCCATGTTATGTGGGAAGTGATCACCTAGAAGTCCTAGAAGTAACTTCATGGGGTTACACAACAGCAGTGTATTGAATGGTGACATGGTGCAGATAAATACACAACCAAACAAACCTATGAAATGTGCAATGCACATCCATGTGCAGGACTTTTCCATGCACAATGGTATTTTATGTGCAACTCTACTTTCTGAACTCTGAACTGAATGCAGCCATTCTGTACCAGACAAAAATGTCTAACCTGTTCCATAGTGGAATTAATGTGTGTGTGTGTGTGTGTGTGTGTGTGTGTGTGTGTGTGTGTATGTATATACATGTATAAAGAGAGAGAGGGAAAACGGCAACAGAATTCTGGCCATTACCAACTGAACCTAAGGTTGCAGAGAATTATTATCATTATTAAATCTGAAACCCCTTAGCATTAGCTACTCCTGTTTTGACATTTACTTCAGCAGCTCAGGCACTGCAAGATGCAAAGGAAGGACGGGTAACTCAATGCTATTTAAAGACAAGAAGAATGACAAGAGACTGAGTTGTATGTCAGGTTTGGATCTGTCCCTCCAGTGACATCTGGTTGCGGATTCTTAGAAAGCTTTGCTCACAGCACAGAAGGTGTGTTACTGGGCTTGACTGCATGCTAGTGGCTGATACACTTTAAAAGTTCTCTGATAGGCTTAAATGACTGGCATTACTCTTTGGAAAACAAATTAAACAAATGGATAAAAAGCATGTCCATTAATGCAAACTACCTAAAAGTCCCATTAATCTAAAGTGAATCAGGAAGTGAGCTATCCTACAATAAAAGTGAAAGCTAGGGGTACCAACCCTAGTTGTTTAAGATTTGTTGTTATGTGCTTTCCAAGAGACCCTGTTAGTAACAGCCTTGCTCGTGGCTGTGGTTTCCTTGATGAACCTCTGTCCAGCTCTGTTGCAGTTTTCGTTTTTTCCTGCTGCCTTCCATTCCACCAAGGATTATTGTCTTTTCCAGTGAGTCGTGTAGCCTCAAGATATGTCCAAAGCCTGATGGTCATTTTGGCTTCTAGGGGAGAGTTCAGGATTATCTTGCTCTTAGACCCATTTATCAGTCCTTTTGACAGGCCATGATATCTGTAGAACTCAGCTCCAGTGAGATATTTCAAATAAGATGACTTTTCTTCCTCCTATCAAATTTCTTCACCATCCAACTTTTCCATCCATTCGTAGAATATGGACATATTATGGCATGGATGATCCTGACTTTGATATTTGATTACACATATTTGCACTTGAGGATCTTGTGTGTATCTTATGGGGAGCAACATTTAATGAAGAAACAATCCAAAATGTTAAAGAGAGAAGGAATCTTATGGGTTTCCTTTATACCTGGTATTTGTTTTCTGAACATGGAGGTATATATAATGCATGTCCAAAACAATAGAGTAAATTGGATTGTTTTAAAATCACCTTAAAGTCCTCAGGCATAGAAAAGAAGAGTTTTCACACTGGAAAGAGAAGAACATTGTGTGTTCCAACAGGACTGGAATCTAGGTAAAGACATATTGCTTAATCTCTGTAGATTGAGCTTCCATGTAACTATGGTAGTCCAAGTTCTTATGCTCTGCTAGCTTAGAAGAAGACATCAACTTTACATCCCTACCGTGTACCCCCAGAATGGGGCTGTTGTGGTGCAACTGACGGTGGGCAGCCAAAGCCCTCAATACTGAGTTTACATACCCTCCCACATTTCCCAGATGAATCCAGGACACATGTGACACAGTCAAGATGGCAGAAGCTATTAATAAGGAAGAACAGACAAGTTAGGAGAGATTACAGGAATTTGCTTTTGCCAGAGACTGCTGGGAAAGGACTCTGCATGCTTCTTTCCTCCCCCTCTCACAGAGTGAATTGAATGCAAACTACTTTTACATTTTGATCTCACTTTGCAGCAACTGAAGTAAGCTGAGGATCAAGGTGGCAAATGGAAGGAGAAAAAGTTGGACGTTTTAGAAGCAGCTTAAAAAGTGGGATGATAGAGGATTAATTGGGACCGTTCATGCCAAATCAGGACTGTTGGAGAGTATGAGTTTGCAGAGTAGCAGACTTGTATTTCTCTCTCTCCTTCTCTCATTCACATTATCCTCTGTTCCTCTCCTTCTCTCATTCACATTATCCTTTGTTTCATGCCTCTTTGCATGAAATCACAAGTAATCGGCAGGTCATCCATTTCCCACTCAAGATACATAGAAATACCATTTAATAAAACAGTATTGCTTGGAGTTAACCAAACCTATATTTATAGTTAATAATTTCCTTTGATAGTATTTAATGCCCTCTCCACCCCTTCCCCTTCATTTTCTGCAAATTGTCCCTTATTGTTAATCATTTCACAGCCTACCAGCAAGGACTTCTTAAAAATCCTTTCAGTGTGTTGTGTTGTGTTGTGTGTTTAGATTCATGGGCTGAGAGAAGAGCTTGGATATTCCTCCCAGCACATTGGCAAGAAGAGGAGCGTTGCTGGGAGAATTTTTGGAAAGGGTTGCCAAGTTTTGCTCAGTACAGGTCCTCTCCCCACCCCCAGCATTACAAGATTATTTCAGCTTGGCTTTGCAGTCATATTCAGGCAAATGGGAAACACCTGCCTAATGAATGGGAGTTATCCACAATGTTGGGCTGTCAAAACAGAGGCTAAGACTGTGAACCTTTGCCATGGAAGTGGGTTAAGTTCAGGGCATAATGGTCACTTATATCTTCTCTGCTCTGTGTACGTGCCAATGAAATCCATCACAAAATGAATTTCTTTTAGTACTGATTTAGGTTCAACGTAGAGCGGGGTGAGCAACTGTTGCCCTTCTAGTGTTGTTGGTCTAGGGTCCCATTAACACAATGCAACAATAGCAATTTGAAACCCCACTTTTAGTGCCATTGTTACATCCTACAACGTCCTGAGATTTGTAGTTCCATGAAGTGCTTAGAATTCCCTGCCAGAGAGCTCTATGCTTTATTAAATCCATTTCCTATATTTTTTTTTAAAAAAAAATTATTTAAATATTTATATCCCACTTTGTATCGGAAGAGGTTGAAAGCACTACGCAACACTGGCCTTAGAAGAAGCAACGGCAAACCCTTTCCAAACAATCGTGACCTTTCCATGTTCATTTGTCATTCATAATAAATCCCAAACTGTGAAAATTTGGTCCATCTAAAATTCCCTCATCAGGGTTTCCCAACACTTGAGAAACCCAGCTTTCAACCATTTTTAAAATATTTTTGAATATTGTCTTCATCCCTGTGAGTGACCTTGGATGAGTCACCCTCTCTCAGTTTAACAATTGCCTCTGAACAGATATTGCCAAGGAAAAGGTAGCATAGAGTCACCATGCATGGGAGTCACCATGAAGGTGCATGACAATAACTAGGGACTTTGGGAGACCTGAGAGTCGAATTGGGCTTGTAGGGGGGCACACATAAACTCCAGTCTTCACTTTCCACACCCCTGCTTCAAAACCATCTGGTAAATTTGTAACAAGTGTTAGCTATGAGCCAGACGCTCAGATCTCAAGTCTGTCACAATCTGAGCATGTGGCTCATAGCTAACACTCTTAACAGATATGCTGTACGCACTGCCAGGTACAGCAAGTTAGGTGGGAGTCACTCTTTGTTGCACCCTGACCTCTGGTGCAGAGTAAAGATGAGAGGCAGAGAAGATGCTGTTAAACATCCCCCCTTATTTACTCACTTCATTTAGTAAATGCATTAAATTAAACTGCAGATGTTCCACTGTCAGCGTAGCTACTGAGCCTTGGTGAGCGGCTTTCCTGATGGAAACATTTTATGCACTCTAAATAAACAAACACAATCTTGTTAATTAGTTAATGAATTTTTTTAAAAATGCTCCATTAGCCTCTTTATATCCCGAGCTACTTTAGTTCCTATTTTTAATAAATAGAGACCCTGTCGTAGCATGTGGAATGTTTGAGCTTGCATCTAATGAAGGACTAATTATCACTACTGTGCTGGAGTTTAATATGATTAGATGTTGCCTGGAGTATTTCTGGCTCTGACAGTGAGAATACCAGGGGGGTATATCGGTGGGCAGGAGAGCTGCGGGTGAAGGAGAGAGAGACAATTGAAGACGTTACAAGTGGGACCTGCAACAGTGTTGCACCATTCGGGGTTTCAGCCCTCTGCAGTATGACAGCCAGACATGACCTATTCTAGGTTGCTCCATTCCATCCCTTCTTCCCTCTGGTTCTCCTCTTTCCAAACAGATGCATAGGATTTTGTAGCTGCTGAACATGTTCTGCTCCCATTGGGATTTTGGTGGGTAGGGGATTGTCCCCAACTCCGGTTAAATTGCATTTTGACAAACCTGACATCAGTCAGGAGATGGAGGATTGATGAGAGGTTGTACCTACTGCCTGCCAGGGACCACAAAGTCAAAGCAAGGAGAAACTCACCCATCAGCCAGTGGACATTGCTTTCATCTCCCATCCTCATCCCTTTTTCCTTTCGTAGTATATTCATTGGACTGGGAGCCTTCTAACATTTCCATAGCACTTAAAATGTGCAGCATCAGCATCATCCATCATGATCTTGGTGGGATTGAGGGATTTGGTGATGTTAATGATGGTGATTACCTCTGGAAGTGGTTAATTGTCTTGAAGTCACAGAATGGTAAGGAGAGAGACAGCCTGTCATTGGTTATGCTGGTCTGTTTGTAAGGGTCTCTTGGTGTTCTTCTCCATGCTGCTTTGTTGAAGCTCTGTCTTCCAACATCTGCTCTGAGGCAGCTACCTCATTTACTTCATGGTATGATAGCCATGACTTTTGCAGGAGAACATCAGTAGGTACAAAAATGTGAAACACACCTTTTAGAGAACTTTCCATGCCAGTGGGCCTTGTTCCCACATGAGTGCTCAGAGAGAAGTATAAATCTTTTCTATGATCTTTTCACATCTATTGTGGTCAAGGCAGGCCCTGTCCATCCCATATTTGTGAATTTAATTTTTAGTGCCTAAAAGTACCATCCTACATGTCTCCTTGTCCAAAGTCATTTTGCTAGTTTTGGTCCAGCTCTGCAATCTGTGAAGGCCATTTTGAATTTGAATAGCGGTGTATTTCTTTACTACCACTTTATTTATTCTGGGCTGAATCCTTTGTTCTATATCCACAAGGCTGAGCACTGTTCTCCTTGGGGGAGAAGACTGAGGTGAAGTAGGTGTTGAGCAGATCCACCAACTCTGTGACCATTTCTTCACTATAGTGCTATTATTCCACTTTCAACATCCTATGGAATCCTGGAGTTTGCAGTTTAGGGAGGGGCCTCTAGGCCTCTAGGACCAAAGTTTGGGAACCACTGCTACAATGGTATCAAAATGTTACAATTGTGCAGATACACCCATAATGCTGCAGCTGCCTGGATCTGAGGAGTCCTTACAGCCTGGCATTTGGAAAATAGCTCTGTGGAGAATGGAGTAATCATTGCTATTGCTATTCACCACAGAGCCCTCTACCTTCTGTCTCACTCTTGAAGGTAAGACAGAAGTGACAGTGGTGGCAACAGCAGCAACAAGAGGGGAGTAAGGAGGTAGACATAGTTTGAAGAAGTGATAGGATGGGCCCCAGCTCAAGCAGTAGAACTTGTGTCATCCTTGGATCTAGCTAATAAGAAGGAATGATGGCAGTCATGCTCCAATAACATCTGGAGGACACCACACCCATCCCTGTTTTAAGGTTGTATCAGATAGTCTAAGCTACTATTATCCATTTGGATCCAATTTGTAGGCTTGAGGTTAACAAAAAGGTCATCCATCTCTGACCTATTAATATAGGTCAATAGTGTGATACAGCAGCTTGAATAGCAAATATGGTTCTAGGCTGCATCAACAAGAGTATGGTGTCTAGGTTGAGGGAAATAATAGCACCACTCTGTTCTGCTTTTGGTCAGACCCTAGCAGGAGTACTGTGTCCAGTTCTGGGCACCACAATTCAAGAAGGATATTGACAAGCTGGAACACGTCCAGCGAAAGGTGATCAAAAAGGTCTGGAAACCATGCCCTATGAGGAGCGGCTTAGGGAGCTGGGTATATTTAGCCTAAAAAAAGAAGGTTAAGAAGTGACATGATAGCCATGTTTAAATATTTGAGTGGATGTCATATGGAAGATGGGGACAAGCTTGTTTTCTGCTGTTCCAGAGACAAGGACTCAGAATTACAGGAAAAAAGATTCCACCTAAACAATAGGAAGAACTTCCTGATTGTAAGAGAAGTTTGACAGTGGAATCCACTACCTCCTTCTTTGGAGATTTTTAATGAGGCTGCATGTGTTAAGAGTGTTTTGATGTATACTCTTGCATGGCAGGGGGTTGGATGGGATGGCCCTTGTGATCTCTTTCAACTCTATGATTCTATGAATACAGTTACCTTTCTCAGAAATCATATTTGCAGTATAATATTTTCAAGGAATCAGTTATCACTCATGAGTGGCAGCCAATGGCTTTCCATTGTTGAATCTCCTCTGGATTTTGTTGCATACTTTGAAGGAGCTATCCCAAGTGCTGAACTCTGTCCCAAAATAGTTTCAGCACTTTGGACAGCTCTTCTAACAATTGCCCTAAAGCTCAGAAAGTTTTCACCACACCTCTCATATGAAAGCTATGAGGTGCCACTATCCTTTACAAGTAACACTGGTCTGTGTGCATATGTATGTGTTTGTAAAATTTTAAACACAAGTGTGAGATAGAGAAATCTCAGTTCTTGGTTTCCAGCAACTAGATCTCTCTGCCCATTTTATTCAACATGCAACCTTAACAATAAATAATCTAATAGCCACATGTCTGATGGGCCAACCCAATTTCCTACTGGAGCAGTTCCAAAGATCCAGAGTTAGCATGAAGCTGTAGATAAAGGTCACTGGAACACCAAAGCAAACATATGCTAATGTCAGTGCTCTCACATAGTCTTCTTTAATAGAATATACAACGCTAAGCTTGGCGGATTTGCAAAGGCTCAACACTAACACCATATGGGTAGCCAGTTGCAAGGTAATAACAGGCTAAGTGGAGAATCTTAATCAGATATGGCTGGACAATGAATCAAATAGCATCACACAAACAAATCTCTCAGTGATTAAAAGGAAGAAAAAAAAGGCAGAAGATGAAATTAGTCCACTAATCAGAGATGTGGCTTTTGTTTTTGCAAAAGCTCATCACTTCAGTTTGTCACAATCTTAAGTCTTAATTTCACAACAAACCTTTGCAGAGTTGTCAGAAATCTAAAAATTATGTACTTTCCTTTTTCTCCTCCTCCTCTTCCTCCTCCTTCTCCTCCATTTATGTGGCAAATGTTGTTGAAAAAGCAAGCAAGCATCCCTGCCTGAACTTTCAGCAACCAGCTTCCAAAGCAACACCTAACAACATTTGCTAGGGTTAGAGAGAGTCATGATGGAATTACTCCTAGTGGAGCATGCTAGCATAGGAAACTTTGCAACATTTAGCTCAGATTCTTTAGAAAAGTCTGAAAGAAGAAGGGAGTAGTCAGAAAACTTCCTGAGAACTTTTCCAAGACGGTATCTATAAACTGAGAATGAATATCCTTGTAATACAGGCAACATAGCAGAATGTGATCAATTGTTTCAACCATGGCTGACTAGCAGGGACAGGGTAGATTGTTTGTTGGGGAAAGAGGACTGGCCATACTTGATGGTAAAATCTCATGATTTGTTTTAGTACCAAATTCAGGCTGGACTAAATCTACCTAAAAGACTTGAAATGAGATCCAGCTTGGTGTAGTAGTTTGAGCATTGGAGTATGACCTTGGAGAGCACGACACTGGGAGGCCAGGGTTCGAAACTCCAATCAGCCATGGAAATCCACTGGGTGAACTTGGGCAAGTCACACTCTCTCAGCCTTTGAGGAAGGCAAAGGCAAATATCCTCTGAACAAATCTTGCCAGGGTCTCCGTAAGTTGGAAATGACTTGAAGACACACAACTGCAATCTGTTGAAATGAGACCTGCTTCCAGCTCTCTCCCTCTCTTTCTCTCTCTCTCTCTGAAACAAAGGTATTGACCCCCTCCTTAAGAACTGCTCCCCTAAATGAAATTTTCCTTCAGTTCCCCCAAAATTACTAGCATTGCAGAGCAAGACAATGAATTTTTTTCCCACACCTAGAGCTCTGCTATGTTTGCATTATTTTGCCTGCCTCTTTTCTTTGGCTACCTAAACTATGTTTCTCAATGCTCGACTGAAGTTCTACGTTGCTGCAATGCTAGAAATTTTGGAGCTGAAGGAAAAATTTCATTGGGGAGGGGATGTATTTTTAGTTAAAAATTTCCCACTCCCACTCCTGTGGCAAGCTCCCTGAGTGTACGGCAAAATTCAAAGAAGTGTGAGAATCAAAGCAAAAGTCTTCTTCAGTCTACAACGGATCTGGGAATTGTGAAACCATTTGGTTCATTTAAGAACACAGAGGAGACAAACATCTTAAGCGTCCCTAATCTTTTTATGGAATAAATTCTCTTCCAGTCCTTACTAGAGTAAAATCATCAAATCCATTAAATTTGCCTGTGTGTTAACTCACCATTCTACAAGTGATGGAATAGGTTTACTTTAGTGGGGACTAACCAACAGGATGCCACCCTCTGTCTAGTCACTGATGAAAAAATGAGAACAAGCTCTTGCAGAGGTTTCTTTTGATAATATCTACAGAGATTTTAATTCCTTGAAGAGCCTTTCAACCCTGCAGGCCCAGCCTAACAAATTGGTTGGCTAGAACACATTGGGCATGATGTGTGTGAAGAGAGAAAACTTTCAGAAACAGTTACAGATCTAACCTTCTAGCATATAGGAAATAAAATCCCTACAACCCAATAGAAACTCTTTCAGATCTTTGCAACAACAGAACGAAAAGAAGATATGAAATGTCTTGCCAGACCTAGCGGACTGCAAAGGAGCATTTCTCTGAGAAGCACAAAACAGACTTTGAAGAAACTTTTAGACATGTATAAAATTACTTTGAAAAGGAGCAAGGAGAGAAAGAAGGGGGAGCAAACCCCACACAAATTAGGCTGTTTTTTTTTCTTCCCCGGCAAGCAGCCCACTGTTTGCTCTACTTTGCTTTATTTATTAGTTCTCAAGGTATTTAAAACGCTAGCATTAAAACTGTGGAATGATTTGCAAATGAATGCCGTTGCAGTTGTGAAAATATAACTCACAGCTGAATGTGGGTTATTCAGACAAATGGACGCTTTGTTCAGAGAGGGGAAGTGAAGTTCTGTGTTAATTTATTACAAACTGCAGCATTTCAACCCCGATGTCCAGGCAACAATGTTTTTTATTTCAACTAATTTATAAGTACTTCCCATAGCACTTAACAGTGATGTCTTTGGCCGTTTCACCATGGAATCAGAGTGTATATGTATTTACTGTGGGAATTTGTTTTTAATAAAACTGTTGTAAGGCATTTTTATTCCCTCTCTTTGTTACATTAAAAAAACATTTGCCGCATAAGTAATGGATTTTAGCCTTGCTTGAAAAGCAGGAGATTATGCTGGAACTGTATTTTGCTTTTTGAAGAACATAAAATAATGATAGGGCAAAGAAAGACTCAAACCTTTCCTTCCTTCCTTCCTTCCTTCCTTCCTTCCTTCCTTCCTTCCTTCCTTCCTTCCTTCCTTCCTTCCTTCCTTCCTTCCTTTCTTTCTTTCTTTCTTTCTTTCTTTCTTTCTTTCTTTCTTTCTTTCTTTCTTTCTTTCTTTCCAGGACAATAAGGACCGCTTCATTATATGACTATATTCTGGAAAGGGCAGCAAAGTTCTCCAAAGATAAGATGAGATATGTACATTGGGGTTTCATAAAAACATGCCTCAAATGAAAGATGAATTCCTAATATTCCTGAATTCTTCACTGCCTCAGACCAAAGTCTGGGCTGAAGGAAAAAACAAAACAAAACCTTCCAGACTTTCACACTCTCCACCCGTTCCCACCAGTCTTTGCTGTTTCCCATATCAGTGGATGCTTCCAGATTCTACAAGCATGTGAAAGAGATAACAGAAATGGGAAAGGATTGGCCTAAGTGCCAAGGATTCATGCTACACAGTAATAGCATTTTGGTATCACATTAGCAAGAACCAGCATGGGGTAGTGATTTGAGTGTTGGACTAGAACACTGGGAGACCAGAGTTGGAATCCATGCTTGGCCATGGAAACCCATTGGGTGACCTTGGGCGTTTCACAGTCTCTCAATCTCAGAGGGAGGCAAGGGCAAACCTCTTCTGAACAAATTCTGCCAATAAAACCTAGTGATAGGTTCACTTTAGGGTCAACATAAGTCAGAAAGTCAGAAGGCACACAACAACAAAAACAACAAGCACTTTTGCTGTCATGGCTCCACCCAAAGGAATCTAGGATTTATAATTCTGGTGAGGGACTTAGAATTCTGTGCTAAAGATCTCTAGTCTACTCCTCTGAACTACAACAGCAGTGTATTCCAAGTCCCTTGCCAAAACACAGATCTCAGAATTCCATTGAAAGGAGCCATTTAAAGTGGCATGAAAGTGCCACAACTGTGCTGCGTAGATATTCCCTAGTTTTTCCAGTTGTGGAAAAAAAAATGGCAACGCTCTGTTTAGAGGCTAACAAGAAAGATTTTTGGATATGAACTCTCTACCGTGTCACCTAGCTGGGGACGATCCCTGTTTTCTGAGCTGTTCCATACAGGTGTAAGCCCTGCAGCTTGTTTAGATGCCAAGTTTTCGATGCTGGGAACCTCTGGGGGTGGGGGGCATACCAATAGTTAAAAATAAAATCAAAAACAAACCCAGAGAAATCATGACTGCATAGTTCCTCTGCAGATTTGGCAACAGTGCCCTGAATCAACTGAATACCACAGTGCTGAATTCCATTTCCCCCCAGTTGGGGCTAACTGTAGGATTCAGACCAGTGTATTGATTTCTAGATTCCATCAAGGAAGCCACAGCCTTGAGTTTACAAGATCTGAGCAGATCTTTAGACAAGAGAGTGACTTAGAAATCTCTCATCCGTAGGGGTCACCACAGATTTAAGTCAACTTGATGGCAAGTAGCAATAGGATGATGCCAGGGAGTTCTCATTTTATTGCATTTTTTATTTATTTAACTCTAGACAACCCACTATTGTGAGATCTTAGAGCAGTATATGAATGAAATAGAAAGAATAGTTTTCAGACATACATCACTGCAAAATTTCACCATTCTTAATTTTATTTGCAGGGTAGTTGGGAGACTTTTTTTGGTGTGTGTGGGGGGGTGCTCTGGCAGCTGCAAAAGTTAGGTCCCTGGTCTTGATGTGGTCCATGTGCCACATATTCCCCAGTCTGAGCTAGAGCAAATTCTAGCAGTTCACTTTTCTGCCAGGAACATGTGTTTTGTACAGCAACCCTTAAATTCTTTGAATTCCAAAAGAATAGTGCGTAACAATGCATCATTGCTGGGAAAAAAATCCATTTTCCCTCCAGTTACTGTAGGAATTGCAGTTAAATTGGCGTTTTAGGTAACAGAAAATTCCATGGGTGGTGGCAGGTGATGTCATTGTTCTTGGTAAGCAAAAGGTCTCAGGTCTTCATCCCGATGAGCCCTGGTTCATTACCATGGGTGAGACCTTGCATTTCTGATCACAGCCCTCTTTTGAATAGAATACAACTCATTTGGAATTTCAGTGTCCCTTGAAGGAACTGAATCCGGTCTCATAGTTCTGATAAAATGAATCCTCCAAACTTTACCAAACTATTTGTCTCCCTGTCATCTTGGAATTTCTTTCTAAAGCTACAGAACCCTATTTTAAGACGAGCTGAAGTCCTTTATATCTGCTGCTGTTGCACCTGGCAAACAATGTGAAGTTTGATTTTGATATATCAGAAATATAACAGGCAAAATGACATTCACTTTTAAGTTGACTTTGAATGAATCAACTTCTAGGTAGGACTACAGAGGAAACTGAAATATTGTGGGAGTGGTAGCGACATCTTTGAATATGATCAGGAAGAAAAGAATGAAATCCCAGTGGAACGAAACAAAGATATTTTAGAGTTACTGTGGGCAGAATGTTGATTTTGATCTAGTGGTAGATCTCTCGGTGGAACGAAATCCATAAGGATTCCTGACTCCTGACAACTTAACAATGAGGGCTGACATTTTGTTAGTGAGTTATGATGGTGTCAAGTCGACTTACATAATCATAATCTACTTTTTTTTATTGTTGCAGATGTTGGGATCCTAATCCCTCCCGATTTACTTTTAAGACTCCATCCTCATGTCCATTTTTGAGCTGCTGGAGAGCAGGAATATCAGTGAGACATATCCAGGTATTACCCTGCCACAGTGGGCCTATTGTATCCATAAGTTTGGGGTCCATGGATTTAACCAACTGTGAATTCAGATGTACACAATGCTGTAAATTAGAATCCATGTCGGGGAGCAAGCGAGCCCCTCTGCATCTGCTTTTGAGGTAGCCAAAGTACAAAACAGAAGTAGGTAACTGGCACCATTTCTAACAGTGACTTACTGTATATGCTACACCTCATGGGGCTTCACAGTCTCTCTGCAAGCGTTGTAAGGCTTCTCAGTCTGTCTGCTCTCTCTGCTCACAAGGCTTGAAGAGAGATTGTGAATGTGAGGCAAGGCTTGTACGGTAAGTGTCTGTTAAAAATGGCATAGATTAACAGTGGAGTGGAGTGGAGTGGAGATGATGGCAAGCTCCAGCTTGCATGCTCCTTGGAGGCAGAGGAGCCCAAAGAATGCAGTGCGTTTGGAAAATTGGGGCTTGCTGCTGCTTCCGCTGCCACCCTACATAGCTTTTAATAGGGGCTTACAAGTCTTGCCTTAGGTTCACAATCTTTCTGCAAGCCTAGCAGGGCCGACCTGAGCATGTATGATTTTGGTATCTATAAGTGGTTCTGGTACCTATCTCTTGTAGATACAGTGAACCCCCTGTACTGGTTGCATTGCAAAGGTGTCATCTGCAGCGACTTTCTGAAGACATTCAGAAGTCCTTCTGGATGCCTGTTTCATTATGTAGCTGGGTGTATCTCTACTGGCCCCACCACTCTCCAATCTCATATTAATGGTCATATTAGGAAGGTACTATTTTCTTAAAAGGTAGGGTTTGAGGGCAGCACTAGGAGAAGAAACTGCAAAGCTGTAGCATCATCCTACACGTTCATCTCCTAGTGAAGAATCCCAGGCAAGATCAAAAAAATGTCCCCCAAATTCATGAACATGCCTTGTTAGTGAATTGTGTCATTGAGCAACCAAATGTGCATGCATTTCTGTGTGTATACTGTGTGATGTCCATCTGAATGCACCTGAATGTACAATGCACATTGATGTGCAGTGGTGCCACGTGCATTAGTCCACTTCCATAACCTTGGACTGAATATGGTCTTTCCACCTTGGATAAAAATGTCTAAAGACTTTTGCAAGGCAAGTGACACATTTGTGTAAGGTGCCAACAGGATTCCTATCTGAATCTCAGGGCTTGACCTCAACTCCAGACTTCCCTATGAAGGGAGGAAACTCAGGGCAACTGCACTGCCTTGAAAAAAAATAGAAGAAGAACTTCTGAATGAGTGATTGGGGCTCCTGAGTAGGGTGGCCAGTGGAGGAACATCTCTTTCTCAACATCATAATTTAATAACTCTTGAATTCACTGAGGGCTTTCTTGTGTTCTTAAAAGAAGGCCCGAACTTCCAAGGACTGAAAAGAAAAAAAAGTACAGAGATGTGGAAAAAGACCTAGTACACGGCTAGCCTTTACACATTTCCAAATCCATTCGTTTAAATTTTGAAGAAAAATTACCCATAGGAAGAAATGGGCATTAGCCATGCATGGCTTCCTCTCTTTTTTGTGTATGTGCGCTGAGATTTGAATGACTTTTTTTTCCCACCGTTCCTTCTTTCAAATTCTCAGCAAGTCTAAAGAGAAGAACCCACGCACAGACAAGAAGGAATGGGGAAAGAAAAAAAGAAGGGGGGGTGGAAGGAAGGAAAGAAGGTAAAGAAAACCACACAACTCTCCTTATGCCAGAGGGCTATGAAATATGAAGGCCTGACAATTGTTTGAGCTCAGTGCATTGGAATAACATTGGTTAAATTATGGATAGTTTTGAATAGTGTCACTCTCCGCTTCCCCCTCTCCATCTTCCCTTGCAGATGGTTGTTCACACACAAGGAGCCTTGGCCTGCATAATTGTATCACTAATAAGCAGTAAGGCAATTAGTTGTGTAAGTGTGCTATAATCATTCCAACAGAAGAGATGACGAAGAGACAAAAAAAGGGAGGGGGCACCCAAAAATGTCTTTTTTCTCAATTCATCAACTGACAGCCATAATTAGATATATATAATTGAAAATTCCACAGCAGGGGGGCCAGCTTATACAAATGAATTTTTTCCCCTCTCTGGTTTTCTCTTTTTCTCTCTCTTTCCTTCTCTTATGAATTTTCCTCTCACCCCTCCTCTCCACAACCCTTTCTTTCATTTTGCTCAAACATCTCCTCAGAAAATTTATCATTCAGAGAGGGAAACCCGCTCTTATATGAATGGCTCACTTTGAGCCACGTCAGGAAAAGGAGAAAAAAAAAACCCAACATGTTTCTCACAGGGTTCAAATTAGATTTTTTTTTCTTTTAATGAGATAAATTTGTACCTCCTTTAAGTGGCTTTTAAAAAATAAAAAGAAGCTCCCCCTTTCAATGGCTCTCCCCCCGACAAAAAACCACTGTATTTTGGATGATCAATATATCAGGTTTCCAAAAATGAAATATAAAAACTTGAGAAAAAAGAAGCTGCGTGTTTTGTGTTATTTTTTTTCCACCTTTCTTCTCTTCCTTCATTGACATGGAGAAGGCTTGAGGTTTTGGGAGGGGGCAAACGGGGGGGAGATGGAGGAGGGAAGTTGTGAGTTATAATAGAGAATGACATCATCAAGTATTATGGGAAGTTGAGGGATTTCTTTGGAGCAAAGCCTGATTATCAAAAGGCTATAATTAAATTTGGTCTTTTTTTTTAAAAAAAAAATGCTCAAGTGCTTATGACTTCGTGGAAACTATGTGCCGAGCTGCTTTTCACTGAATTAATCAGCCTGGAAGATTCCATTATTCAGGAGCGTCTCTTTTTAAAACTGTAAGCCTACAATCAGACTCTCTCTTCTCCTAAAATTTAATTGGACAAACCTTATTTGATTTTTTTTTAAAAAAAGAGAGGACTCAGTAAGATTGGAGCTTGTTAATTAAGTCCTTTAAATGCCCCCAGCTGTGCGCTACATTCTCTTCCTCTTCCCCTCAACAACAACAACAAAAAAAACCCTCCACACAATTACATATTTATTTTTAGCATTTGCTCCCCTTTTTTTTCTCCCTCTGGATAGCAAGGTGATTTTTGAACAATTAAGACATCCAGAATAAATGTTGATGCCTTGCTTTCAAATTCAAATGAGAGGTTCATGGGATGCTGTCACCATCTCTGTGACCATTCTTGATCAGCGACATTTTCTGGTTAACCTTCAGGAGAACATTCTCAGAAATGATTTGCTAATTCTTCTTAAAAATTAAGAGAGGACCAAGTTAGCCTTTGAGAGTTCTGTTTCACTTTTCTGTCCTGGGTACACTTTTTCAAGAATTGCCTGAGAAGATTTTCTGAGTGGTCAGGGAAACTGTAGACCTCCAAGGACTGACAAGGACTGAGAGGTGGTGGCCCCTCTGTGGCCAATTTTGCTAGATGCTTCACAGGATCAACCACTCATGGTTCTCCTGGCTTAGATGCTGCAGTCGGAGCAAGGCCAGTAGATGTGGTTGTTATAACTTGCCTTTCCGGGTATAGTGGATATCTCTCAATTAGTGCAGCCTGAGGATGTGAGGAAAATTCTTGGAGAAGTGAGGCTGATCACATCTGTGCTTAGTCTTTGTCCTTCCTACTTAACGGGACAGATTAAAGTGGGAGGAACAGCTGAATGGTCAATTGGAGTGGTGGATTCCTCCTTAGAGAAAGTGCATTTCCACCAAGTTCCTATATTGGAAAACTTTCTGCCTCATTTCCACAGTATCGTAGAATTCCTGGCCTATCTGCAGAAATCCACTCTCTCTTTCAAGACCTAGTTCTGGGAAGGAAACAGCTTTTGCTTACCTTTGGAAGTGGTCTAGATCAAGAAGCTGATGAGGAGAACCTTGTTTGTTCTGCTGGAGCTCTCAGTAGACAGTTGTGAGAGTCACTTTCATGCTGTTGACATTATACTCCAAATCCCTGGATGACTCCACCTAGTTGTTTAATATAGATGGTGAACAACATGAGGGATGAGATGGAACCTGGTGGATACAACAACTCAAGGCATCAAATATTAATATTAGCTTGTGGAACTTTCCTTGCGTGAAGAACCCAGCACATCATAATGCCATGTAGACAAGGCCTGTACTAGATCCAATGGCCCTGGAGATTGTGTTGGAATCCAGCTCCCATCATCATAGGCTAGGACAGCAGGATGATGGAAACTGTAGTCCAGCATTGTCCAGAGAACCACATGTGTCCCCCAATCCTATCCTTTATGTCTCTAAAAACATCAGAGTAAGCAACAATAATGGGATATAACAGAACCAATCTAAATGTTCTGGGGAAAATGTAAATCCATATATTCTACCAGACTACATATGAAATTCTGAACTTCTATACATTATTCTAATCTCATTACAGCTAAAATTCAAATGGCTATGGAAAACCCTAAGGAAATGAACAAAACATTAGTAGGAATACAGCTGAGAAGAAAAGGATCATAAGGATAATTTATGAGCTAACTGGGTTTAAACCACTCTGGCACCAGAATCATTTCATGAGACACCTAACTAAGATGGCAAGGTTTTTTATCGTATCTTAGAACACTAGTATGCTGACTAATCTAAAATGTTCATCAGGAAGTTTTAACCTTGATTTAGTGATGCTCACAATTTCTTTTTTTGGTTATCAGTAATTGGGACTGTTTACCATGGTTTTATACTTCCATTTCATCCTACCATTTTTTTTTTAAACCCAACCTGTTAAAAATTGGTTGGAGAATACACACACACACACACAATCTTTTGAACTTTACCTTCAAGTTCTCATTCCACATTTTGAATGAAATGATCATTTTTCATCCCCAACAATGCAAATCAGCTACAGACAAAACCAGAAGACTTATTCTGGGGAGACATCCTTTTAAAACAAACAATCCATTTCCTTCTTTTTGTTATAGCAGCTGTCTCAGGTGCTCTTCCCTTTCACAGGATGTGCAATAACAGATCAGATGGTCCACCAACTACATTCATAAATGGCAGCCAGATTCAACACCCTCTCTCTCTCTCTCTTTTTCAGAAAAAAAAATTAAGAATGAATCCTTTTATTTCATTTCATTTTATAGGAGGATTCTTGGCTGCATTTCCAAGACACATAATGATGCATTTGCGCTTTTGTGTTTCTAACTAAGTAATGGCATAGTTCCTCTAAACCATGAAAAATGGTGTGTTTGATCAAACAAGAAAGGATGAACTTCTGGGAAATTCCATTCACAAGAATTTGAATTAGACCCAGAATCGTTCTCTTTCCCAATGCCCCCTGCCAAACTGGGCTATAACTTCACGGCCACCTCACTGTTGCCTTAAAAAAAAATCAATGAATATCCTTCTATCAACACAAACTGTGCTTGACTGCTGAAGGCTCGATTCTCAAACATATGGATATGTTGAAAATTAAATTGCAGGGTTTATTTGAATTTATAGAGAGCTCTGTGAATGTAGTTTTGAGATACAGTCTTTGTCAAGGAGATATATGTCACCTGCCAGAAGTAACTTCATTGTATAATGTTAAAATGCCACCTTCTCTTTGTAGGTAATTCTATTCAATCACATGTTGCAAAGATTTCAGTAATGAAGGCTTGAATATCTCTGGCTTTTGGAGGAGGTCCCCCTCCACCCCATCACAGTTTTCTTTTCTTCAAAACAGGCTTCAGTAAAGATTGATATTCTTATTGGGTGGAAAAGAATCATCCAGATTTTTTATTTCTAGACGTTTTGTACTGGGGGCAGGTGGACTTCAGCTATGTATGTGAGTCCATATTGTTTTTAATAAAACCCTGAGATCTTCCAACTGAAGCCAGTATCATCTTGTTGAGAGGAAGCCAACTCCCACCCCAATGTTGAAAAATTTATTTTTTAGCTCAAAATCCTCCCCTTCTGGTTTTGAAAAAGGTACCTAATGCCTAAAACCATCTGGGTGAGGGATAACAATGTGGTGAAATTCCTCCCAAGACTTCTAGTTGGTGCAAGAGGCATTTTGAATAAAGAAATTAGAGACGGTGGCCACAAAAATGGGCATGCAGCCTACAGTCTTCACTTTCTTCACGCCTGACATGAGGCAACACCCTCAATTTGCCTAATGGTAGCCAGCTCCATTTTCCTTTTGTGATATGCAAAAGAAAAAAGAAAAAAAATCTCTGTTCTAGAATGTCATCTGTTCTGATACATATACACGGGTGAAAAAAATAAAGAAAGTTATGCATTATCTTCAAAGCAACCAGGATTTCTTTAAAAATGCAAATGTATGCACATTCAATTAGGATGTGTACAATTGATCAACAAAGATTTTGTTCATTGAGTGACAGATCTTCAAAATGGGAAGAACAACTATGAGACATTTCTTTCCAGCAGTTCAGCTACAGCAACCTCCAGTACAAACTGCCTTTGGCTCTTAACAGTCCTATTGAAGAAGTGGATTTTGAGCTTCCTTCAACCGTCCATGAGGACCATGCCCTGAATTCAGGGCCCATCTAATATTGCAACATGAGGCAGAGGCAAGATGTTCCTTCTGTTCCCCGTGGCACCTGCAGAAAACACCGAACTGGCAGTTGAATCAACACTAGTGATGGGACATCATCTTCGACTTCACTTGAGGTCAGCAGGCTATTTTGAGCCAGCAGAAGAGATTATCTGGAACAAAAGCTCCGTCCTTCAACAGAGAAGGTATGGGGTTGCTGGTGGTGGTGGTACTCCATATCTTTTTAATACCCACTGCCAGAACCAACCATTGACATCTACCCAATGGTGTGACCAGTCCTGACTACTTATCTGATGCATCTGCTTCATCCGGGAGGGTGTTGAGACTCCTGAAAAGTCCCAAGAAACACTGCTTCATGCTGTGATCCACCTGTCCTCATATAGTTATGATTCTTTGGAGCATGTCATTGGAATCAGATTCCAGATCAGGCATGATCAGAGTGTGGATCCATGGCCACATGTTATTCAGAAATCTCTTTTTCTAGCTGTCAACACAATCCCTGTACTTCACTAGATTGCCTTTTTCTTTGGAAAGAAAGAAAAGTGAATAGCCCCTCAATGATCACTAATTTATCTTTTGAATAGACTGCAAACTACCACACACACACACAGTGGAATCCTGTTGGTAACATACACAGGGCTGTGGATGGAGATAGTTGGCATTTCCATCTGCAATGACCCTCCCTACTTTTTTGCTTACTGTTCTTCATCCAGGTCACCTCCTATGGCCTTTTGGTGGCCAGGGGAGTATGAGGAGGGAGCCAAACAGCCAGGTACACAACAATGACACCATTCTCCCCAAGGACCCAAGAAGATAATGTCATCCTTTTGTGTCTGGCTGCAGGAAGACTATCAGACACTGCCTGGACACTGTCCCATCATCCTTTCCTGTCTCCTAAATGAACGTGGGTGTGCCCTGGATGCAGAATAATAAGTAAAGAGCTTGGGAAGGAAGAGGCATGATAATTACGCCTGGTGGAGGTTCATGTTACACCAGGGCAATGTAGGATATCACCCAGTGTTTAATGTCAAAAAAACCCAGCCTTTAAAAATCAGAAGCGGACTTTGCTTTTGTATTTTTTTTCCCTTTGGCATTGTCAGAGACCATCCAGCCCCTGTAGGGTCTTGGGCCCCAAAATCAGACCTGCTGAAGATGCCCACACATGTCTTATCGAATGAGTTTGTTCATATCAATATGTGCATCTGCTAGAAATATTTGTATGTGCATGTGTCTTCAAGTCATCTACCGACTTATGGCAACCCTATGGATTTCACAGGGCTTTCTTAGACAAAGAATACACAGTGGTGGCTTTGCCAGTTCCTTCCTCTGAAAGACAGCCTGAATTACCTGCTATTCATTGGTGCTCTCCCATCCAAGCACTACCCAGAGTTGACCCTGCTTAGTATTGTGAATTCTTAGGATGTACTTTAAGTTTACAAGTCAGTTTCTTTGACAATGCAGGGTTCCACACATGGTGTTTCCATCCTCAAATGCTAAATTCTTATACTTCTTGTAGAGATCTCCAATCTGACTGCTTCAGGTAGCAATATTGTCAAAACGCTTGGCACAAGTTTTTTATTAGAACCATCCAACAGAGAGAGTAACAACAGGACTTCAGAATAATATACAGTTTGTTGATCTAAGATATCAAGTACCTATTTCCAGAAAGTGGCAAGACAGAGGCCATAGAGCTACATGTGGAACACAGAGCCCAGTTCTTCACACTCCCTCTCCAACATCTTGGGGAAGCCTTCCTTATTAATCAAATCAAATTTAATAGAGCAGAAATGTCACCTGTGTACTACTTTCAATATACTTTCATCCTACACTGTGATAGTGCTATTATCCCACACTGAACATCCTATGGAATCCTGGAGTTTGCAGTTTAGGGAGGGGCCTTTAGAATTCTCAGCCAGAGAGCTCTTTGGCCTCAGGAAACTACAAACCCCAGAATTCCACGGGCGGTTGAAAGTGGAAAAATAGCACTATAATAGTGAAATGGCCATGGATTTTGTGGTCTTTTGTTCTCTTCATGTGTAAGGACATATCTATTCATCAGCCACTGAACTCACAGAGGAGATTTTGGAAGATTTGTGGATGTGAAATCACACAGTTGGACAGCAAACAATAACACAAGTTCCAATTGCAAACATAATGTTGGGAATGAGATGATATTATGTTAACACCTAATCAGTATTTGGGGTTTGGAAGAAGAGGAGAAAATCTCCAGATCAAATTAACAGTCTGAAAAGGAAACTGAGGCCACTTCCGCACTAGTTTGTAATAGTGATATTATTCCACTTTCTACATCCTATGGAATTCTGGGGTTTGCGGACTGCAAACCCCAGGATTCCATAGGATTTAGAAAGTGGAATAATAGCACTATAACAGTCCAGTGTGGAAATGGCCTGAGTAGCAAGAAATAACACACTTTTCCAGCTTGAAAACAGCTTCCATGTATCTAATGTTTTCAGTGTTTTGTGGGGGTGCAACAGGAACTGATTTCTTAATTAAAGGACAGGAAATAATGTGAGCAAATGTCCTTTCAGGACACATAAGAAAAAGGAAATATGATATGCACAAAGACCTACAGGCAGAGTTCTTACGCACCCACACACTCCCCTTTTGGTTACAAAAAATTTTTTATTACTCCATCTCTTTGAAAACCGTGTACTGTATCAATGGCCTTGATGTTTTTAGAACGAAGAATTTATGGTCTCTTGAGGTGTAACACACCTTCTTGGGTTTGCTGAAATATATCATCATTTGGGGCTTTGTAGGAACAAAAGTAATTTAAAGGAAACTGCCAAAGTAATATACAAACCATTAAATCTGCCCATTAATATATTTGTGGCATTATAAACATGGGGATTTGTGGATGACAGAAGCTAAAATCAACTCATTTGAGAGTGTCATTGTTAGGACATGATATACTTTATTTTCATGCTAATGCCCCAGGCTGAAGCACATTTTGTGGACGACAGTCTATGGGCATCAAGGGGGCATCATTTTAGGTCAACTATAATCCAGGGTCGAGTTGATTGAAGAGTAGGGAAGGAACCAATGGGATAAAAATGCTTGTTGGTCATTTCAGTTTTACTTCAGACAAATAAACCAAGATGAAACAGAGTCCACCCTGGAATATTTTTGTTTTTCCCAAAGTCATTTTCTCCATGTTGAAACTCTCCATGCTGGCTGGGGATGGTGGGAATTTTGGGAACAGATCCTTTGCCTTACCGAAAACATAACCATTAGTAACCACTGGTCATTTTATCTAGCTCAGTATAGGCCATGCTGATTGGCAATGGCCCTCCAGAGTGTTAAGGGCCATTCCGTACTACATTGTTACAGTGCTGTTATTCCACTTCCAACATCCTATGGAATCCTGGGGTTTGTAGTTTAGGAAGGAGCAATTGGAATTCTCAACCAGAGAGCTCTTCAGACTCAGTAAACTACAAAGCCCAGAATTCCACAGGAAGTTGAAAGTGGAATAATACCACTATAACAGTGTAGTGAAGAAGGGCTCTTTGATGCACTGTATCTACTCAGTACTAAGGGAGATGTCAGGGACTGAAGCTGGGATATATCCACACCACACAGTTTTAGCATTTGGATAACACTTTAACTGCTAGGGCTCCGTATTTTGGAAACCTGGGATGTGTAGGTTAATGAAGCATCTATCACTGTTTCTTAGATTGTTTCTACTGGGGAGCTATAGTCCAGTGGTTCTCAGCCTTTGATTTGCCAAATGTTTTGAACTTCAGACCGCAGAATCCTTGACCACTTGTCCTGCTGTGCAGGGTGTCTGGAAGTTGCAATCCAAAACCTCCAGAGGATGAAAGGTTGAGAAGGATTTCTCTAGCCCACTCTTTTGAAGAGCAGCATTAGAGTTCTTTGGCAGAGATCTCTAAGTACCCACCAAACTATAAATACTAGAATTGTGTGGGATGGAGCCATGGCAGTTAAAAGTGAGTCTGAGGCCTTTTCTGCATGGGCTTAAAGAAACAGTGCAGAGCGTCCTCCAGAGAGGATGTCTACACACGGGAGCAGAACGGGTCGGACCTACTTTGTGTAGTTCTGCAACTCAGCCAGCTCCCAAATGACGTGAAGCGGTCATTCAGTGTGCTTTGGAAAGACCACTTAAAACAGGTCTTTCAAAAGCACGGAGCGTGCCACTCCGTGGCTGTGCTCTAGTGCACCAGTGCGAGCCTGCAGATCTGCCAAGGGCGGGCTTTAGGCTGGCGAGCTTCACCGGTTGGTGGAGAGCCTCCACCAACCAGAAGCCGCCATTTTCATCCCTGGAGCAGTGTGGAGCACAGCCACGCACTGCTCCAGACCAGCCTGGACCTGCGGGTGGAGTACAAAGGTCTGCTGAGTACCGGCACGGGGTGATTCCTTCGCCCCGTGCGGAAAAGGCCTGAATCTTGTTGTTAATGTGAATTAAGAGTATATCAATTGATTGTGATTTATATATCTGTGCAGTCACTATTCAACAATTGATTCAATAGATCTACTGTTATCAAACTGCCCTATCTATATAGTGCAGATATACTTCTGGGACCCTAAATCCATGTGCTGTACCACTTTGGCTATGTTCCTCTCCTTAAACTTGCTAAGAAACAGTAATTTCCTCCAAAGTTTCCCCCTGAAAAATCATTTCCTATGCTGAAAGCATTCTCATGTTTCAACATTTCCAAAAGAAAAGACATTTTGCGATCTTCCAGGACGATTCCAAACCCACAATCCTTTTCAACCACCCTGTATTAACAAGTGCATTAATTTAACACAAAATTAATGATGCAGTGCACAACCTCTGATCAAGATTGCAGGAATGACAAGCACAGGCTTCCTGATGTGGTTGTATCATCACAGACTCATTTTGACACACACATATCAACAGCCAAAAACAAAATCATCACCTTTCACACTAAACTGACAGTGGCGGATAATGCTATCTTGTCAAAAGGTCTAGTAAATCAAATTCCAGTGTCATTGTAAAGTTGGCAAGAGAAAGGTGGGTGATTGATGCAATTTATCTATACACAGAAAAAGCTCTTCTCTGACACTCAGCCAGGATCTAATATGACCAAGAAATAGAAGTCAGGATAGTGTTATTCCAACAAAAGGCTGGGTCTATGCAGATCAGCAGGTTCAACTCTCAATGAATGGAGTCACCATGGGTGGTAAGCAAGTTTGTCTCTGCCACTTATGTTACCCTTTTAAGCTCTTTTTAAAAGACTAATACCAGCCCTTAGGGGGTAGTAAGTTCAATCACAGTCAATTTGAGGATACTGCGAAGGTGAGAGTCAAATTTTCTTGTCATCTCAATACATAGAGGATTGAATCCTATTGGTACCTCCAGCTAGAAGAGATCAATAGAACCAACATGTATGTGAATCCCATTGAGTGAACATGTATATGAATTGCATTGGTTTGATGGGTCTACTCTATTTGAGACTGCCAATTGGTTTTGAGCCAGGATGTTCTGGTCTACATCGAGAAGGATCTCCTTGTGTTCAGGCGTGAACATAAATTAGGGATATTAAGAATATTCACATATTTCCCACCTCATTTAGAAAATACATCTCAACATTTTGATGTTGAGATTCTATATCAGGCAATGCATAGGTTAATTATCCTCCCGTGCAGTTCCATGTAATCTCTCTGTACCTCTTATCATCGTTGTTGCCTTTATCCTTCTTAAAATGAAGCACCTAGTACTCTAGATGATGCCTGTCCAGTGCAGAATACACTGGGACTTTTACTTCCCATGACTTGGAAACTATGCTTCTATCAATGCAGGCTGCAATAAGATTCAGCCTCCTTTCTGAAGCATTGCACTGTTGGTTCATGTTATATTTATGATCAACAATAATCATAAAGTCCTTTTTACATGTAGAACTGCTGAGCCATGTATCTTCCGTCCTATACTTGTGCAGTTGTGTGTGTGTGTGTGGTCTAAATGTAGAATTCTGCATTTGTCTTTAGTGAATTTCATTTTATCAGTTTCTGCCCAACTTCCTAGTCTATCAGGGTCCTTTTGAATTCTGTTCTCATCTTTCAATGTATTAGGCACTCCTCCTAGTTTTGCATCATCTGTGAACTTAGTAAGGGTGACCTCCACCCCATCAACTATGTCATTAATAAAAATGTTGAAGATTAATAGCCCTAGGACAGAATCCCAAGACAATCCACTTGAAATCTCCTTTCACTCTGAAGCACAGCCATTGATGATGACTCTTAGAGCATGATTTTCCAACCACTTATAAATCCATCTGGTGATGTTTCCACATATTCCATATTTATTCATATTTGCTAATCCAAATATTATTGAGTACCTTATCAAACGCTTCTCTGAAATCTATATTAATGACATCCACAGTATTCCCATCATCTACTGAACGAGTAACCTGATTTTTTTTTTTTAGAAAAATGTATAAGACTCGTTAGGCAGCATGAATTCTTGACAAATCCATACTGGGTCCTACTTATCACTGCATTGTCATCAAAGTGGCCTTTTAAAAGTATTTGTATCTTTCTTGTATTTTTATTCAGTGATTTAAGATTTTATCTACAACAACGATCATGCTGCATATCTTAAAGATTTCTGCAACTCTATTCTGTACTCGTGCCTTGCTGGGTTCAGGAGCTTTGGGAAATTCTTATATGTGCTGTAGTTAGTTATGGAATATGTTGTACCGTATTAGTTTTTACATTAGACTTCTTTCTGTAAAGAAATATTCTTTTGTAAAGATAGCTTCATAGAACGAAAAGGAATCATTAATAGTCACTAATCTAAGCCCCTTTCCACACGGGGGACGGGGAAACGGGGCAGCGCATGCAGGGACGGATCTTACCTGAAAACAGGTTGCTCTGTTCCTGCGGGGAGCGCACATTTGCCGCTCCACACGCTGGCGAATTTCAGTGGTGTTCGGCAGCGCCCAAAATGGTGGTCGGCGACTTCCGGCGGTGCTCCGCCAATCAGGACAGCGCGCCAGCCGGAACGTCCCTGCAGTTTCAAACGGGGCGCTGCAACGGGTTAGCGTGCTCGTGTTTTTAAAAAACCACATGAAATGTGGTTTTTAAAAAACGCGCCGTGCCACCCCTTGCGGCCGCGCTAAGGCGGTTTGAGGTGTGGAACCTCCACTTTTCAAACCGCTCCAGCGCGCCCCACGGTGTGGAAGACCTCCGGATGAGGTCGCCCTAAGCCGTTTTTTTTACCCCGTGTGGAAAGGGCCTAAGTGGCATTTAAATGCACAAGTCAAGACTCCGTGAGTGATGGGACATGCAATAGGGTCTCCAGTGTATGACTAACTCAGTCAAACAGAAAGAGGTGACCTTTTAGGCAAGTTGTCTCCAGGTCATTTCAGACTTTGGCCCTTTTCGCACCTTACCTCGTCGCAGCAGTAGGGAGCGGTGCTTGCACAAGCAACCGCTCATGCTCTCCACTCACGACAGCCCTTCTGCCTCCCGCATCGGCTTCCTCGTAGTGCGACCGTCATGCTACCGCCCTGCCCCTTCCTTCTGCAGCGCAGTCTGGGAGCTGTAGGCTCACTGGGGGAAGGAAGCATGACCAACCAGGCTCGCCGAAGCACCGCACACAGGTAAATGTGCGGGGGCACCGCGAGCATTGCGCAAGTGCGCAACAGCCGAAAATAAAAAAAATGCACGCACGTCCCGCTTTAGCCTCATGAGCATCGCGCGAGTGAGAGTGCATCGTACGGAATGATGCTCCCATTCACGCGACGCTCAAGAGGTGCTCGCGCAAAAAAAAAAAAGGCATGTGAAAAGGGCCTTTGGTAGGCCAAAGCTATGAATGGGCTCAGGAACAAACTGGAAGCCAGTGAAATTTGTTCAGGATCTATTTTATTTCCAGTTAATAAATATTTTGCCTCTTGGGGTGAAAGAGAAGGAAAGAAAGGAGCAAACAACCTGTGGTCTCTTCCAACTCTATGACAATATGTAGCAGCTGTGATGGGACCCAGAAAGTAAGACCCGCTGAGACTTTCCTGCCCTAGGAATTGCTGGAAATCTGAATCTGGCAAGGCCTTACCTCCTTTCTACCCTGTCTCCTCAGCCAGCTGCAGTTGGAGTGTCCTTCCCATCTTGCCACTTAGATACACAGTACACAGCTCTTGGGTTCCCTAAGAAATATTTTCCTCTACTTCCAAATAACGGGGAATGGGTATTTGAGCAAGCAGAGTTTCCTCTTTTCAGTAAGCTCATTAGAATTCAGGTCTTTACATCAAAGCTGACAGTGGTCTCTTTCCCTTCATTTCTTTAATTAGTACTGTCATTTTTAATATGCCAAGGAGGAAAAGAGTGAGACTTTCTGCTCCTCTCTCTCTCCCTCCTTCCCCTCCCAGCAAGATTACCACCACTCCTTTCTCTCTTTCTTTTCCCTGCCTTCCCTTCATAGCAGGTATTCTCTCCATTTAATGTGACTCATTTATAAAGTTGAGAGTGGATGGCAGTGGCTGAGGGAGATTCATTTTCCTCCCTCTTCAATGACGCAAAAATACATTGGTAAAAGTTATTTTTAAAAGGTAATTGTTTGCAATTACAGTTCCAAGCCCTCTCCAAAATAGTTAGTTGGCATATAATTGCATTTTCTATAGGCAACTTTTTACTTTATAAGTATTCAAAAATAAATGTAACAGAAACATTTCATCCTTTTTTTTAATAGAATGTTCCAAGTTACTGTGATATGAAACCCCCAAAGTGTTACACATCCCTTGTGATATAAGAGTAACAAAAATAGTTAGAGTTTCACTTCAAAGGTGATGAGTTTTTCCTTATTATGTTACAATCATACTGTAACTTAGTTATATCCTAATTATTGAAAAATTATTTAGAAAAAGAATTAGTTACAAGTAGTTCTTAATAAGTAGAGCTTTGATGTAGCAAGTTGTAAGTTACCTATAATAGATTACTTTATTTGCTAACAATGTTGTTACAAAGTTACCTTTCTAAAGTAATGCAGTTACTTTTTAAATATAACGACTAATGCTCACTTGGTTTTTAAAATTATATTTTCATAGCATTAAAAAACAATTTAGAAACATTTTAGCAGGTGGTTTTTTCCCCCACGTTTTATGACACATCTTGGTTTTGGTTGGGTGCCTTCAAGTCATTTCTGATTTTGGGTGACCTTATGACGTAGATTTTTTGGCAAGATTTCTTCATACGGGGTTTTCCACTGCTATCCTCTGAGGTTGAGAGAGTGTGACTTGCCCGAGGTCACCCCATGGGTTTCCAGGGCTGAAGAGGGATTTGAACCATGACGTTCTGGTGTCTTCTAGTCCAATGCCATGTCTTATCAATCCTCAAATCCTCCTCCTCAGAAAAACGGCAAAGAAATAATGAGCAAAGCAAAAGGCAATGTGGCCAAATATAAAAAGTGCGTCATTTGCTGAGAACTGACCATCTTTTAAACATTTTAATGGGTAACAGGAACAACAACAACTTCTTTTTCTTCTTCCTCGTCCTTGTCCTCTTCCTTTTCCTTCCCTTCTTCCTCTTCTTCTTGGTATAAGGAGTAATTTTCCAGCCTCTGGTAATGAGTTTCTTCCAGTCTCAGGGTGGAATCTGCTGGAGTGAATCCTTTGGTCTTGCCTAGTTAAGACGTTTCTTACCCAAATGTTTTCTAAAACCGAGATGTCAGATTGTTAAATGTCTTAGCAGCAGAAATTCCTGGTAATCCAATCCCTTGGATTTGCCTGAGTATCTTAAAGTGTTTTGAATGCAAACACTGGAAGGAAGCAGTCGCTAGGGCCACCCTTCTACTCTTAAATCTTCTTACGGTTTCCACTCTGCTGTGTGGCCTGGAAAAAAAAGGGGGAGGGGGTCAAAAGGTTTTGGCACAGCAGTAGAATTCTAGAAATAATCACCTTATGGACCCACTAAATCAATCATAATTAATGCACTTGGGCTACTTCGGTCAGAGCCTGGCTGCTAGAGGGCAAAATAAAGAAGCCCTTTCTAATACAATTTGAAAAGAGATCAAATCTGTCATTTCCTCTAATAATTGAGCCAAATGAGAGAAAAAAAGACAAGGGTCAGGGGTCGGCTGGTGACCTTATGTAAAACCCAATAATACATAATTCATTTTCATTTTATGGAATTTATAACATGCTGTAAACTGTCAGAGAGAGGGAAACCCATCAGCGATTGCTTTCACTAGTAACCATCTTTACCCCTGGAGATCACAGTGAAAAAGTGTGTGTGTGTGAGTGTATCTATATGTATATGTGCGCATACTGCATTCTTGCAGTGGGAATCTAGGAGCTTTCTGCAGGGACTGGTATTTAATTCATTCTTCCAAGCGTGTGAAGTTAATAACCGCAGTTCTTTGGGAATGATATAAAACCTGTAATTTATTTATTGAGTGTTGCAAATACAGTTAAAGCATGTTTTCATGCAAAATGGATTTCCTTCTCTTTTTGATCATTGGCAAAAAGATAATAAGGGATTTGGGAGAAAAGCATAGTGGATAAATACACGTGAATAGAGACAAAAGTGAAACGGGATCTTTTTATCGGGGCCAGCTAGCGTTTAAAATTCAATAGGCAAACCTCTTCATGCAGAGATTTTTTTTTTTCCCCAAAATGACTTGATTGGATTGGAGTATCCTTTAGTTTATTCCCAGCAAAACCGACAAAAGCCAACAGGTTACGTCCCAAGATTCGTTTTCTCTCAGGAAAGGAATTGTCACAGTACATAGTAATGCTGTGGAACTCTTTGTCACAAGATGTGGTGATGGTTGCTAACCTGGGCAACTCTAAAGGAAGATTAGATAAGTTTATTGGGCTTATGGCTGTCAATGAGTATTGTCAGCATGGTTAGTCTGAACAGCCTTCTCTTCTCCTTAGAATATGGAATACCTTCTCCTTAGAGGCCCAACTGTTATCAATATGTTCCATCACCATGTAAAATCTGATTTTTTGCTAATGGCTTTGGGGCCGAATTGATTTTATCCAAATCTGTGTAGGTGTGCGGCTTTAAATCATCTTAGACTATTTTAGCTGTTTTTGAACTGTCATGTTTTAAATTGTGTGATATACTTCCAGGGTTTTTTTTCTTACATTATGTTTTACTTGGTTGAAATTGCTTTTATTGTATAGTCCCGTTAAATCCTTAGACACAGAATGGGATATAAATGAGTTAATAAATAAATATGTAAATAGCCCATCCAATATCAAAGGCAGATTGCCTGTATATATCAGCTGCCATGGAATGCACGATGAAGGATGCTAATGGGTTCTACGATTTCAGGACCACAAACCTGAGACCTGGGGATGATTCCTTGGGGTGGCACAGATGTGAGCCTTGGTGATGTTACAAGGGGCAGACCCTAGAGATGTCATTAAGCACAATACAGTAGAGTCCCGGTTATCCGACCTGCGGTTATCCGACCCTCCAGATTAACCGACGTCGCGGAGGCCTGGGGGCATGGCTTTAGGCATTTCCGCGCCCCCAGACACGCCCCGACATGCCCTGACATGCCTCCAGGCCCACCCCAACACGCCCCCAAAATGGCGGCCACAACAGGAGTCCGTGTAATCTACCTTTCGGTTATCCGACCCTCCGCATGCCTGTTTAGGTCGGATAACCGAGACTCTACTGTACTTTAAGCATCAATTGTGAACAGTATGTTGCTGTGAAGGGAGGAGGTGGGCAAGCCTGGCTGAAAACAGCCAGTCACAGCTCAGTGAATGCTGTGAAGGGAGGCCTGCAAGGAGGAAATGTTACAAAACTGAGGCTTGTCTCAAAAGGCAGATAGGGAAAAGCTGGCACAGAGGTAAGGAACAGATTTCAACGAGATAGGAACAGATGGAATGGAGACTGGAGAGTCCAACAGAGGAAGGGACTGACTATGGTTTCGGGGAGCTGTAGATGATTTAGTAGTTCAAGGGTTAGTGTATTATTTTCTCATGTCTTTATAAGCTTCTACTTGTTTGCTTTTACCATGGTTCATGTTGAGTTGTAGTGGGCCTGGTCATGCTTACTACAGCAAAGCCACCAAACAACACACAATGGAGAGGTCACTTTGAGGCCCAAGTATCCCAATCTAGGCAGGGATTAAGAGTGGGGGGAGGGCAAGGTGAGTCACAGGAACCAATAGGATTGGAACTGTAGGGCCAGCTTAGCGAGATGATCCATCAGAGTCACCAAAAAAACCCAATCCAATCCAACCCAACCCAACCTAATCCAACTCAACTCAACTAACCCACCCAAAAAACGCAGATCTACAGATGAGGGAAATACACACACTCTTTTCAAGGCAGAACTCTCACCTGAAGATGCCTTCCCCTCATACTGAGAACTAGAGGACTGGAGAAAAGTGTCTGTATTTTCTCACTTAATGTCACCTTTTTTATATTATGACTCTGAGGCTAGTCATGATAACGAAGTTCGGTAGCTTGTATCCTGTTGGATCCCATTTGGAAGAAATGCAGGATATACATGCAATAAACAAACAAACAAATGGTTAGTCTCAGCTAGACAGATTCCAGTAATCTATTGCTAAATGTTGAGTCAATGTGTAGGCAAAACCAATTGCTTGGATGGATTTACTTTAGTCAGGGCTAAGAGTAGGATTTAAGCTTTTGCGTATTATTTTTAACACAAGAGATGCCCAAAATAAAGCATTTGTTCATGAGTTTTCTTTCAGAATACTTTTTCACTTCCATATCTGTTGTTACTGAGCTGGTAATGACAGAAACCTCGGGATTCATTGTGCTGTTTACATCTGCTTACTACCTCCCAGGAGTCACCTCCTTTCCTTATTAGCAAATCCCATAATTCTAGAGTTGGTATGGAAAAAGACACCAGAGTTTGTCAGATGCTTCCGGGTGATTAGGAAGTGAGATAGGTGCAGGAAGCTGAACAAACAAACAAGCAAATGGACTGAGAAGAATGGATTTCAAGCCTGTAATCTGATGTAGACAGAAAAGGAAGAGACAGTGCATTGGATTAGCAATTCTCCTTCCAGGTTCAGTTGAGTAAAACCTGATAGAGTGCTAGTTCAGGATTATCCCAGAGACTTAGGGACAACCACTTGGAACATCACAGGGGATGGGCCCTGGAGAAGTAATACAGGTGATGTTGCAATGGTCAGCCCCAAGAAACACCATTAAGTGTGATGCCTTTAGTATCAACCAGAGTAGTACAGAATGCACCAGTCACATTAAAAGCATCAGGAAAAAAAACTGAGTAAAATACATGGGTTATACCTCAGGGAAAGAGGGAGAAATTTCAGGGCAAAAGCAATGCCTTGAAAGAAAAGTTTTAGGAACAGAGTCTGAGATTTGGAAAACCTAAATTGACTATATCCTTTTATTGCGGAATGGGTAAGGACGGCAATGGACATTTTTCTGCCTAGATCCTCTGGAAATCTTTTTTTTTTTTCCTTCTGTAAAGAACACATCCATGCCAATTCTATTTCCAAAAGGCAAACCCCCAAACCTGAAAGTGGCTAGAAATGCACTTCAACTTTTAAATAATAGGTGTTCATTTTACATTAAGCAATGCAAGAGGAATTCTTCAACTTGCATACAAGATAAGTTGCTGCTCATGGAAGTTTTCAGGGAAAGCAATAGGAGCAAAGTTCACTAGACTTGATCCAAAGCATTGGCCCTGTCCAGCCTCAAATGGCATGACAACTGTTACAAGAAAGCAATGACCAACTGGCAACCCATGATCTTTTTTTAAAAAGGGCTTTTAAATAGTTTTCATCAGATGTGAAAACAAAAGGCTCTCAGTTAAGCTTGCAAAGTATACGAATGATTCCACACAGTTAGGTAATGGCTAAGTTTGAATTCATAAGGCATTGTCCCCCTGCTGCGCTGATGCTGATGGTAAGAAATAAATAATAATTATGATTTATATAAGCTCTGATCCTGTTTCAAGAAATAAAATCAATTAGGGCAAAGAATTTACAGTTCTATATGCTTCAGAGAAGGACACTGTTATGGCTGCAATAAATAAAGTATATGGTTAAATATAAGTTCAAAACTATCATGGTTTAACCACTTCCTTACTGTAATTCAGGTATACGGCTTTGGTGTCGCAGTGGCTTTACTGGGGTGCCTGAGCAAGTCACCAGAGAGTTGTAAAGACAGAAAAGCCATGCCAACTTTGACCCACCAAAAGCATGGTTGCCTCTTGTTTTTATTTGCAGTGCTTAAAATAATGTCTTCAGCTGCCCTACCATGACAAGAAATCATTTGTATTATATTTCCTTCAATGGCTATGTTTTCTTCTATGGTGATACCATACCATGATAATGCTAATGACAGGCTTATCCTTATGGCTAGTGCAGTGTGTGCAAAACATGACCATAATCCTGCTGATAACTTATGTGTATTTAAGTTCCACTACAAAAACATTTTTGTCCAATGTGGAACGAACACATTCCAAATTGAGGTTGAGGATGTGATAGTGCACATGCAATGGCATAGCACTTGGGTGTGCATAGCACATAGATTATGTGTTGGTGCACATTGTGCACTGTACATGGATACACATGTGCATTTAGTTGTGAATTCAGTTGCACATTTGGTATCTTTGTTTAGGGGTACAATATTGTCACTTTACATAAAGATTGCACAATTAATGTACAACTATGCATGCAAAGATTTATGCTTTGCAACCCCAAAGTAGTATATTGGTCTACATATTGTTGAGACCCCAGGAAAGTGCAGTTGTGTCTCTCGTGATTTCTGCTCAAAGATTATCTTGAACTAGAGGTTTGGTGTCCATGAACAATGTCTAGAGAAAGAAAGAGCAGATGATAAGTTTGTTTGTTTTGAAGTATTTCTGTATTTTCTCCCAGCCCATGAGGTAATGAGCAAATAAAAACCAATTAAAACAATACAGAGATAAACAGATTTTTTTTTTAAAAAAAATACTCTTTTAAAACAGTTAAAATCTATGGGGCAAGGACAAGCCATGCAAAATACTACTGCAGGATTAACTACCACATGGAAGTAAATGTTGACATTCCTCCCTGGACAAAAAATGCTCAACCCCTTCCAAAGGAGAATTGCATACACAGGAGAGTCAGTGTGATATTGTGGTTTGAAGATTGGACTATGACCCTGAAGACCAGAGTTGGATTCCTCTCTCAGCCATGAAAACCCATTGACTGAGCTTGGGAGTACCACAGACTCTCAGCCCCAGAAAACTTTGTGATAGCTTCACCTTAGAGTTGGCATAAGTCAGAAACAACTTGAAGGCATACAACAACAACAGTAGCAGCAGCAAAGGCACCACTAAGACTCTGGTTATTGATGATTTCATAGTGGATGATACACAAAGAATTAAAACCCTATGCTCTATTGTATGACAGCTAGATATTTACCTAAAATGACTTTTTCTACCTACAACAACATTGACTTATTCTCGCTGTCTTTTCTGCATTCCTGATCTTCATTAAAGGCAGAAAAACCTCACCCCCTTTTAACATACAATCAAGGAACTGGGTGCTTCAATTAGAATTTATACCACGAGCTGTCACTGGTATGACAGCAAGGCCTCAAAAATTATGTATCTTTGATTATGTGCACATTTAACCTTACGTACACAGGGCTTATTTCATTATCCAAAGAAAGAGCCCAAATAAAAGAAAATGAGTTTCATTCATAAAATGTCAGTAGCTGGTTGTTGTCATCCCTCCCCCTCCTTCTCTCTTTCTCTGTTGCTAATCATGAGTTTAATTTTTAATGGAAAGCATTGCTGGCACAATTAGCACTCAATTTACATGTGCATCTAAAGAACCAATTAATTAAATTTTATTGATGTCTAGTTGCTCTTTAAAATGTTTTCCAAGTCCCTCCAAACAGATCTGAAATTGTTAATAGGAGGCCTCAGTGTGTAACTTCTGCTCATGGAATATCCATCATACCAGGACATACTCATCCCAGGCCATGTTGTTGTTCTGTCATTCCTAACATGCTCATGAAGACAATAAGAATAAGGTTCCTGGGATGTTGGTGCTGTTTGCTTGGTGTTAGGAACCAAGATGTGCAAATCTGCTGAGCCCAAGCTCCTCAAGATCTTGTCTTGAAGCTAATTTTTGTCCCAGTTCCAGTGGTGGTTGGTGGTTCTCACATCTTTGGGATGGTGAATCCACACATCATCATAATACAGTCTTTTAAGATGCTGAACTCTACCCCCTAAATAGATTCTGCAACTTAGATAACTTCTTTAAAGTCCCCACGGAAACCTGGTGTGGATTCACTGCCCTAATGACATGGAAGCCACCAGCCACTAGTACTCATTTCTCTGCTAACATCCTCCTATAATACAATATAGTACAATACAATACATATCTTATGAGATTATTTTTTTTCAAATGTATGATATCATCTGCATAAGTCCATGGAACAAAGTGTACACATCCATTTCCAGAGCTTGGAAAAGTTAGTGTCATCTTTTAACTCATGGTAGTAGAAATTGGTAGATTTCTGGGGACTGGATTCCAATTCCCATGAGCCTCAACAAGCAGAGATGATGCTCCAGGGTTATAGGAACTGGAGTCAGTGGAAGTGATCAGATTCTCCAGTCTCAGTTTAGCAGGTTAATCATATCAAGTAGGAATAGATAGTAGCTAGATGAACAGAGAGCAAGACTGTATCTTTCCAGTCAGATTCCATTCTAACAAAGGGGTGGGGAAATGGGGACCTGCATTCAGCCCCCAATCTCACTTTTGTTCCCCCCACCAGACCCTCCCTATCAGTCATATTTCCATTTTTTTTTAAAAAAATGCTGCAATTCTGGGGCAATTTCCCACAAAACCATGCATAAAGCACCCTGAACACGTGAAAACATAGTGAATGCACCTGTCCCACTCAAGTAGTGCAGAACTCCACGTTACCCCTAAATACTTCTATTTTCCCCTGTGGCCCCTCTCAAGATTGTGGGAGGAAGTGTCCTGATGTCACTTCCTGTCACTATTTTGAGAAGGACTGCCAAGGAAAAGGGAGGTGTTTGGCCTTGCTTTGGAGGAGGGGCATTGGCCTGTGGGGTTGTCTAGCATTGGAATTCTCTTCTGCTCCCCACCCATGCCGTCATTCACCCCTGCTCTAAAAATTAAACAACATTTGGTGCCAAGAAATGCTTATAGAGAGCAAGTTTTATTCATTGAAATACTTTAAAGTTCCTGTTAATTTTCACCTACTGCTCAGGACATGGCCAGTTTAGAGCCCTCTCACACTACTCTGTTATAGCACTATGATTGTACTTTAACTGCCATGGCAACTTCCTATGGAATCTTAAGATCTGAAGTTTAGAGAGGAGCTGTTCTAACCCAGAGAGCTCTTGAGTCTTTCTGTTTTCATAAATAGATTCATAGATTTTCATAAATGAATTGCAGAACACCAAACAAAGTTGCATACAATCCAGTTGTCCAGCTGTGGGTTGCTGTTGAGGCATATGCCTGTCTCAGCTGTGCATTATATTATTAGTATTAGTATTATTAGGAGTGGCAGGATGATTTCTGAAAAAAGCTTAAACGTCTTAGCACTGCCCTGCAAATAACATTTGAGGCAGTGAGTTCAATATGAATTAAACTGTTGCAGCTTCTTCAGTTTATTGTTTACAAATTTGCCTTTAAGTAGAGATTTATTGGACGTTTCAGTTCTCCACTGACAGAGCAATATTAATGTTCTCACAAGGATGTGTGTTCGGGTGTGTGTGAGTAAAGTTAATCTCTCACCAGGCTCAAAGAGTATCTGTAACTGTCACTCAGAAAGAAGTTCTTTGCTCCCACCTTCCTGTCAACTGATCTTCTCAAGCTATTGCCCATCTTAGACTGGAAGAAGAAGGAGACTGGGAGCTTCTGTTGGTTTGGGGGATCTCCCTCGAGTCCAGACATAAGGATGGTCAGTGACTAGGTCTGCAATGCTCAATTGATTAAACCATTTTATCAAGCAATGTTCAATTATTCATGTTGGCTGAGATGTACCACTGAATTCAGTGGGGTTTATACCAAGGTGTGTGTGTGTAGGACTATAACCTGTGCCAAACTTTTGATGGACTAAAACATTTTCCTCAGCTAACCTGGTAATGAAATTATTTCATTTTTTTTAAAATTAAACACTTTTATTTTATTTTTTTAAAGAAAGCTGTGTAAGAGAAGAAAGGAAGAAAGAGAGAGAGAACAAAGAAAGAGAGGGCAAGATAAGTTTATTCTTGTAAGTTATAATACATGTCCAAGAAAAGACCTGGAAGTATTCAGCACCACAAGTTTGGAGGCAGGGGAATTAGTGTCCTAGCAATGGCAGCTGACCGCTGTCATGTCAGTGATGTTGGGTTTTATTTTATAATTTAAAGGACCGACCCGTGGTGCTAAATCTATTTGCAGTGGGTGGTGTTTTCCATGTCAGTGGGTTGCTGTATCCACTCCGGGTATTACTCTGAAATTTAAAGTAGCTTCTCATGTTGTGGGGCCTGTTTTAAGGAGAGAGTTCAGAACCTTGGAGAGCTCCTTTAACTTGTAGAGAGAGGGTCTTTCCACACTACATTGTTATAGTGCTCTTATTCCACTTTCAACCTCCGGTGGGATTTGTAGTTTACTGAGGTCAAAGAGCTCCCTGGCTGAGAATTCTAAATGCCTGTCTCTACACTGCAAACCCCAGGATTCCATAGGATGTTGAAAGTGGAATAATAGCACTATAACCTTGTAGTGAAGAAAGGCCCTAAAAACCTAAACAAATTCACTGTTCTAGTGACATGGGATCCACCAGTTGCTACTCCGTAGTTTGCATTTTGTGAAGAAAACTACCAAAATATTGTTTCTTGGATGTAATTGGTGTCTTTGGTGCAGCTTTAATGATTTAGCACTGTTCAGTTTTAAAATGTTCCTTCATAAATTTGACAAGCATGCAGAAAGATCCATATAGTGACAACTGAAATGTTAAATACAAAATTTCCGATGAAACCAATAATGTACTTATTAAATATGCTACATGTCATTGATACTCAAATTGTGAAGAAACATAGCAAACTAATACTTTATATAACATCTGCAAGAATCATTTATGCCAAAAATTAGAAAGCCAATATATTACCAACAGAGGAAGAATGGCACTTAAAATTGTATGATTGACTGGAGATGGATAAACTGAGTATATTGTTAAATGAAAAAAACTGATAAAATTTAAACCTTTTTGAGGAAAGACTGGAAATATTTGACAAATTATCTGAAAAAAAGATGGGGAAATATATATGTATCAAGCATAGAAGGACTATAAGAATATTAAAGAAAGAAGATTTTTATGTGTAATAAGAGTTAAATTAATAGAAAAAATACACAAGGGAAGCTTTTCTTTATGGTCTAAATCATAATTTTATCTATCTCATCTAGATAAATAAGTCAAATAAACTTTGAACATAATATGATGCATTATAACTTTTTTCTTCTTCATGTAGTTTATTAAGGTTATTAAAGTTATTACGGTAATGACTTTTGTACTATTTTCTATTATAATATATATATAAAGGTTTGGTCTTGTATTGTAATCAAAATTTTAAAAAAATTGAAAGAAGCTGTTAATGGAACAATCTAGTGATTTAGGTAAATAAATAAATAATTTTTCCCAAAATGTTCTCACAAACTTCCAAAGAGCACTGACAGCATCCACCCTTTCCATCTCTCAAAAAAAAAAAAAAAAAAAAAAAAAATCTTTCTGTAAATCTGGAAGAAAACTTTTAATGCTCGTAGTGGTGGTAATAAGGCCATTTTCCATAGTAGAGAGAAACCTTACATCTTTCCCTCCCAGCTCACCTCTCTGCCATGAGCCCTCGTGGTCTTATTTCATAAAAATGTCGGCGATTACGTTAACATTATTTAAAGGGCTTTCGGTTGTAGTTGCTGAATGCAACCTAAGCTATATCCATAAAGGGCTGACATTGATCTTGGGTTGTATAAAACATGATACAGACAGGCACTAAATAAATTATCTGTATACTGCTTCCAAAGCATCTCTATTTATCACTGCAGTAAGGATAAGGATCTGATTTAAAATGAACCCTGGTGAGGGTCACATCCTAGCACAAACCGTAATATGATCAGCCAGAGAGTGCTGATAACCTGAAACAATATGAAGAAATCCTGTCAGATAAATAAAACAAACCGGTTGTCCACTAGAAAAGGAGGGGGGAGAGATCATCAATTCCAAACAAGGCCAGTATAACTCTCGCTTTGGTTGCAAATGAAACCTATGTGGTTACTTACTGCGGGAACTGGTTATTTTCCCAATTTGAAAGATAGGTATTTATCTGCTAATTTCATTTCAGTAGTGCCTTCTGCCCGAGCACTGAAGTGCCTTACACAGTTATCCCTCCATATTCTCTAGGGTTAGGGGCACAGGACCCCCATGAAAGTGGAAAAACCGTGGATAACTCTATGCCCTCCCAAACCATATTTAACACACAAAAAAGTATGATCACCATATTCAACCCACTGTGGATTCCTTTGGGGCATCAGGGTTCCTTCACAAGACAGAAATGGGTGGCTGGTGGGGCTCACTGCCACCTCCACGGATGCCCCAGACCATTTTTAAGAGGGGACTTACAAGCCTTGTTCACAATTTCTCAGTCTCACGAGGCTTGCAGTTCCTGTTAAAAATAGCACAAGGAGGCAGCAGAGGTGACAGCAAATAATCTCTGGATAACCAAATCTGCAGAAGTGAAACCCACAAATGTGGAGGGCTGAGTGTATATTAAAACAGGGTTTGGGGTGACTCTGGTGGGTTGGGGGGGCGTTTTCTGCCTTGTGACACTTTGGGACCACACAACTGCCAACAGTGCCAAATAATTAAACAGAACAAACCAAGAAAAGCAGGAAGTGGCCAGAGGCCCATTTCTGCTTTTGGAAAATTGGTTGTATTAAACTTAGGGTGGGCAAATGCATGGGGGCCAGGGGGTCTTCCCCCCCTTCTGATGACTCTGCAGGCTGCACCCTCCCACACACAGAGACCCAACATACCTGTTTTCTTCTGTGGTCCTTCTCAAAATGGTGAGAATATTATATCCTTTCTTGTCACTATTTTGAGAAGGACTATAGACCCAAAATTAAAGTATATGGGTTTAGTATGGGATTCTGGGGTACTTATGATGGTTGGAATTTTTTTTTTCATGTTTTCATGTGTTTGTGGACATTCTACATGGTCTTACCTGAAAATCACACCATTTTAAAAGGACCTAAATACCCTGAAGGCCCCAGATACCATCTCATCTTGGGAGCCAAGCAAGGTCAGATCTGATTGGTATGTAGATGGGAGACCACCAAGAAATAACAGAAGCTGTAAGCCATATTTCAGAGAAAAGCAATGGTAAAACCATCTCTGAGCACTTATTGCCTAAGAAAACCCTGTGATATTTGTGGGGTCACCACAAGTCAACAGGTGACTTGAAGGCACAAGTGACTTGAAGGCACGGGGTTGTGGGGACAGGTAGAGAGCTTGAGAGACCACAAAAAGTGGGGTTCAGGGGTCCCAGACAATCCATAGGACATGCTTTATTCATCTAGTGTTACTGTGTAGTATTTCCAACTCCTAGCAAATTCTGGGAAAGGTAACTCACCCATTCTGTTTTTTTCTTCTTTTCTTTTGTCAGAATAAAAAAAGTACAAATTCAGATCCAAGGGATATAGAAGAAAGGGAAGTGAAAGGGTATGGCACAAGGGGAAGAAGGAAGATGCGTAAAATGAACAAATTAAAAATAAAAATTCAGTTAAGATATTAAAGGCCAGCCAGATATGTATGTGTGAAAAAGGAGAGCTGCTAAGAGCCTATCCAAAATGTACACAGTGATTTGATCACATTATAAGATGGAGAGCAGCAAAAAAGGGGGGGGAAAAATCTGTCAAAGAAAGTGACAGGAAGCGAGTCATAAAGGATGGATTATGTCAAGAAAAACGTGTGAGCCTGGAAGGCCATTAGGAGGTTAAAGCAGCATCAGTGTTAAGTCAATTAGCAGAGGTTTAGGCAGCAGGCAAGGTATGCTTCAGTATCAATCATGGTTCCAAATGGGATTACGGCTGTGGATACTAGGAAAAGTGGCAGTTGAGTGTTGAATGGCATTGTGGTAGGGCCTGCTGATGGAAGATCAAGGTAGGGGCTCAGTCCTATACTTCATTTTCAGTGCTTTCACATTGTTTCCAGGTAGCCTGAAGGTGGCTTGCACGTGAAGTTATTCAGATATTCCAGGCCATTTCTGCACTAGACTGTTAGAGTGCTATTATTCCACTTTCAACATCCTATGGAATCCTGGGGTTTGCAGTTAGGGAGGGGTATTTAAAATTCTCAGCCAGAGAGCTCTTTGGCCTCAGGAAACTACAAACCCCAGAATTCTACAGGATGTTGAAAGTGGAATAATAGCGCTATAACAGTCTAGTGCAGAAATGGCCTAAGTGTAGGAGCTTTCCTACTGATCTCCACGTTTGAGCAGTGTCATGAGAGGATAGCTGGTTCTGGCTCTCGTACCATTTGGGACTTGAAAGGCTAAAACAAGCCCCAGCAACCAGTAGATACTCTGGTAAATAGTAGAAGTCATGAAAACAATTGCTATATCTAGGGTGGCCTCTTATACATCATGAAAAAAAAAATAGGACATGCACCCTCAAAAAAATAGCAATTTGCATAAATCTGCATATGCTAATATGTAGGCAAGGATACAAAATGACACCTTGTCCAAGCAAGGAAGAAGATATCCAAGTCACCTGTGTACCCTACAATGATCATGTTGTTGTTGTTTTCTGTCTTTGTCATTTCTGACTTATGGTGACAAGAAGGTGACCCTATAGTGGGGTTTCCTGGGGCTGAGAGTGTGTGACATGCCCAAGGTCACCCAGTGGCTTTTCATGGCCAAGCTGGAAATCAAACTCTGGTCTCCAGGGTTGTAGCCCAACACTCCAACCACTATACTACCCTGGGTCCCAATTATGATTAATACTCTTGTCATAGATGGTCCATAAAAGCTAAAGATGGTTTGCTTGAGAACGCTTACCCAGGTCATGGTAGAAGCAAGGTTTGAACCCAGGATGCTCCTCTTTAGAAAGTCAACACCGAGAATACAATAAGAAAATTGGCGAGCTACTTATTGAAGCTGTTACAACCACTCAGCGTTGCTAGGATTGTCCTTTTCCCTCTACTCTTTCATTCCCAAACAGCTGTTTGGTTTGCAGCTACCAGTATGCAATAGAAAGCTTTGGTGGTCAAGCAACTACAAATGGCACCAGAACAGACCAGGGCTTTATTTTTCTGATCAGCTGGCAACCCCAAGAGTGAGCAGGCATACTTTTGCGATCTTTTGGAAATTCAAAGCAACATGTCATTCATCACTTTGGCGCTTTGTGGATCGTGTGTGTAGACTTTTCTCTTGTCCCTCCCCCGTCTGCTCCAATCTTTCTTTCTCCATTACTTTCCAACCTTCTGTGCCAAAGCTCGCAGTCCTGTTTAGATGGTCGGAAGACAGAAACTCAAAGGAAGACAGCCGTTGTTAGTTAGCAATTGACATGAATGCCCTTCCTGTAATTAACCTCTTTTTTTTCTTGGGCACCACTATTTACTCATCAGCGCTCTCATAAACAGGAGTTCCATTTCTGTTATTGTTGGGAAAGATGAGTCACTGGAGGACAATGCTTATCTCCAGCCAGATTTTAACTATCTTTTGTCTGTGTGAGATATTAGTCACTGGTACCTATGAGGTGACAAGAAAGCTAAAGATCTGGCTCCCTCCCTCCTCCTTCCTTCCCCTTCCTTTTCATGCATTCAGGATGCATGGGGGGACAGAATCAAAGTGTTGAGAGGAAGAAAAACACACACAAAAAAAAAACCTTATAAAATTCCCACCTTCCATTAAAAATACAGTGTATGATCACTGAATCATAACCGAGAATTCCGGGCCTGTCGGGGAGTATGGGAGGTCTCAGAAGCTGAATGAACAGACACTTAGTTTGTAGACCATCTAGAGACAATGGAGGAAAACTTGTTTTAAGATTTTTTTTTCAAAGCTAAAGGACAGTTGATCTACAAAAGCTGCCTTTGTTTGAAATTCCTAAATAATGGGGAAGTTGAGGGGGAGGCAAAAGGGAAGAAGGCAGAAGAGTTAATACAGGAAAACACTAGTAAATGTGATTGTGCAAAGTTTCTTTTTATTGGGAAATGTTTCATTTACTAATGGGGAAACACAGCATGGAAGAAATACTTGCGGATAATGCACGTCTCTGATCGGTGATGATCGGAGGTGGGGTAAAATATGCTCCTTTTCATTTTCTAAAATCATAGCATGGGAAACTTCCTTAAAGATCACCTAGTCCAACCCCCTGCTCAATGAGAAAATTTTGCAGCTAGGGTTGCCCAGTTCCAGCGGAAAAAAGACCTTCTGAAGTAGTCTGTTGATCCACTCTTGAAAAGAGCTTAATGTTATGAAATTTTTCCAACATTTTGACAAAATTGGCTTTCCTGAAATTTTCTGCAGACTTTGTGGGGGGAAAATACTCTCTTGGACTACAGCTCCCATAATATCCTAGCTGGCAGTGACCATGCTGGCAGGAGGATTCTGAGAATCAGAGGATAAGAAAATTACTTCTCCAGGCTGTGATTTCTCTCCCATTGCTCCCCATCTCTTCTGGAGCAACACAGAACAATTCTCACTGCAGAATAGAGCTTCAGATGTTTGAAGACAGCTATGATGTCTTTGTCCCAGCATGTTGTAGTGGTTTGAGGACTGAACTATGATTCTGAAGAAGAGGGTTTGAATCCCCTTTCAGCCATGGAAACCCACCGGGTGACCTTGGGCAAGTCACACTTTCTCTCAGCCTCAGAGGAAGACAAAGGCAACCCCTCTCTGAACAAATCTTGCAAAGAAAAGTCTGCGATAGGTTCATGTTAGGGTTGCCACAGGTCAGAAATGACTTAAAGGCACATGACTTACAACAATATCTCATCTTAATCTTCTCTCTTCCAGGCTAAATGTGCCCAGCTCTTCCAATCCCTTCTTGTGGCTCTCGTCTTGGGATTTCTTCTCTCTCTCTCCCCCCCCATGGGAGTGGCAATGAAGTTCTGGAACTCTGCCACATGGGTTGCTCGGTATAGATCCTGTTATTTATAGCAGCAGGATAGACACTGCACAGGCATACTAATGCATTAAAGAAGGCCAGGCGAGACAAAGCAGACTTTTAGAATTAAAAGAGAGACAAACCGCAATTATAAGCCTGCAACCAATATTATGGTCAGCACTGATAGAAATGCCACAGCTCCATTTTGCTCACATAGTGAAGTCAAAGAGTTATCTGCATTTGCCTCTGAGCAATTTTCTTCATCTCTTAAAATGATACATGAATCGAACCAGATTCAAAGGTGTTGGCTTGTGAAAAAACTATGGTTAACTTGTGTTTCTCTTGCATATTTTTGCATTTACTCCACCAGTCTCTCAAAATGTAGAGGTATTGTGCAACACATGTTTTCTGGAGTAATGTATGCATTATGCCCACTAACTAAAGTATGGTGGAACACACTTTTCCACAGATACACAATTTCAATTAGGCACATTTTTTATGCTTTTGTGTGTGTGTTTCTCTTTCTCCGAAATGCATGGTAAGCCTTGGAAATTTATGGATTTCCAAAGCAAGGGCACACATCATCCTTTTTCTAGTAGTGATGGAAAGCAATTTTGTTGAACTCTACAATCTCTATGAAAGCACCATTTTCATACTTGCCAAGAGGTTTTTTTTTTTTTTTAAAATGTTGGATATTTCTCAGAAATAAAGGCTGGCATTCCATGTGGCAGTTAGATGGTTGCAAACTGGATTTATGGTATTGGAATTGCTGGGGATTTGTGTTTATGGTCACGAACAACCAAACATGAACCCCAAAACCTATCTTTGCAGCTAGACAGGACCCTGATAGAAGCATTCCTGAAGCCCTGAAGAGCAGGGCACAATGAAATGCCATTTGCAGTGTTCCTCTGGTCGTGGGATGCCTTGGGACAAGCTTTTGTTGCAAGACCTGGAAGTGTGTCTCCAGCTGTTCTCAAGGCATCCTGTGACCAGGAGTGAGCATAGCAAATAAGACACTGCTTTAATAACATGAAATGTGTCTGTGGAGGTGGGGGCTGTTGTTCTTTCTCTCCTAACCACCACCACATCCACCCATTCCTTGCTTATCTTCCTTTCTATGTCCCTTGACCTCCCAGCTATTCACCTTCAAACAACGTTATGCCCTTCATCTTGGATCATCCCAGGGTTAGATTTGCCTCTAGCTTTCCTCTCACATGAATATTCCTCAACAAAATAAGAGAGAATCCAATATGCACAGTCTGTATCTAGAATGGGTTTGGGTTTTGAGTCTTGTTTTTCTATAATGTTAGAAGGACCTCTAGAGTTGTAGAGACCATCTCCTATTTTCCCACCTTCCAACATTTCACAGATGAAAATTGGGACATACGGGGCCAAGCAGCATCCGAATGTGATTAAGATGGCAAAATTTATTAATGAGGAAGAACTCACAAGCTAGGAGAGGCTGCAGCAGTTAGCTTTTGCCTGAGTCTACCGGAAAGGATGAGATTCCATCCTTCCTCTCCTCTGCCAAAGTAATTGAGTGCAAATGACTTTTTGCATTTTGAACTTAGTTTGCAGCAACTGAAGTATGCTGCAAACAAAAGGGGGAAGTGGGAGGAGAAGAGAGAAACTGGGACACTTGTGAAATGGAGGGTTTAGAGAGGACGAGGAGCAGCAGCAGGAGGAGGAGTGTGTATGTGTACTTTCAAGTCATCTGTTGACTTATGGTGACTCCATGAATTTCATAGGATTTTCTTAGGGAAAGAATCCTCACAGGTGGTTTTCCCATTTCCTTCCTCTGAAATGTAGACTCCAGCACCTGGTATTTCTTGGTGGTCTCCCATCCAAATACTAACCATGGCTGACTCTGCTTAGCTTCCAAGATCAGACAGGATTTGGTGCCTTAAATATCCCTCTTTAAAATCTTTAGGCAGACCAAAGATGAGCTACAGGGAACAGAGTTTCTCCCTTCCCAGTTTCATTTCAGCCTGCTGTTACTTCAGTGCACTTAATTATGGCCAAACAGTCCCTCATTCTGCCAACAAGTTGCTAATCCTTTTTTTTCCTTTCTTTTAGTCAAGCCTTCTTTGCTGCCATCATTCTTCTTCTGGGCACTTGGGGGTGTCACCCTGGAGGTTTGCATTTCCTGATTTTCATCTTGGGAAAACAAAACCCGCAGCTGTGGCAAAGCTCCGTAAAGCTGTAAAAGGCACCCCCCACTCCCTGTTTCTTTGCCAGGTAGTGATTTGTGGGTTTGGACACAGCGAGTGGTGTGAAGTGGAGAGTGTGGATGGATGTCCTGCCCCTGCCCACCCCAGCCCTTCTTTCCACAGCTGTATTTCTAATCAGCAGAATACATCTTGCTCAGAAAGTCAAGCCTGTTCTCCCCACCCCACCCCGCCAACAGATTCCCTCCCCATCTCGACATTCTTAACCTTCTATCTTATGTATGGATCACTGGCTAGCTTAGAAATGCGTGGACACAAAAGGGGTAACTGACATGTATGGCTTGACGGCAGTAATGGCCGTTTATAAGCCTAATCCATCACATTTAGTGGACATCTCCATTTTTGTCCCTCTGAAAAGGTATAAAAAATAAAATGGTATGGCTTTGGCTCAGAGGTGCCTTGGTAAATATTTTAACTATTTACAAGATGGCCACAGTAACAAAAGAAGCATCTGTGGCCCATTTAGCCAGAGGCCTCGGGATTGCTGGAAGGCAACCCAGATGCTGCAACACAATTCGCTCGCAACAATGAAACTCTTTGCAACTTCTTTTTTTCATACAATGCGCCTTACATGTTCTTTGTCGCAAGATGGCATCTGATACCCCATTCTCCCCCTCCCCATCATCTTCTCCTTCCTGTTTGGTTAAATGGGTTTAACTGCCTGGAAATGATCAGCTGGATGATATTATTATTATTATTATTATTATTATTATTAGGCTGGAAAAATGAAGGCAGTGTCCATTTCAGAATGTATGTAGGATGCAGGGAAACTGAATCATTATCAAATAACTCCTGTGTGTGGATCAGCAATGTTTGCTGTCTTGCCTGCATGTTATCTGAAACAGTTCAAGGTTAGGTTTGTGTTGGAGTCTTAGATAAACTTCCACTGCAAATCTGCCAGCTTCTCTGCGACCATCATCACCCTCTCCTCCTGCCCAGTTTTCTTCTCTTTTTGAGCTGGATTTTATTTCAATATCAGCTCATCAGATCAAAAGAACAGTGTGCTGCATAAGAGAAGAATTCTTTTGCAGTTAAACTATCATGTTTTGTACGTGGAAATCCCAAAGAAATTGGGTTTTCCTTCAGGCTCAAACTAGACCTAATCATCATACACCAGACTAAACACAAAGCATTGGCTGAAGGTGGTGGGACAGCCCAGAGCTTGAAGAAGCTACTGCTTTTCTGCTGATTCTTGTAAGAGAAAAAGTCAGAGATCAAACCTGGAAACTTCTTCATGGAAAACATGCCAATAAGCTTCGTCATCTTTCCCGATTTTCATTTTGTTCATCCTCCATAGTTATAGTCCTTTGATACCACTTTAACTGGCATGGTTATGTCCTACAGAATCCTGGGATCTGCAGCTCAAAAAGTGGCTTTCCAAACTGTGACTCTATCCAATAACCATCAGTCATTTTACCATTCTGGGTTTCAGCAAGAACAGTCCAAAGTTCTGAATCCTAGCCCCCAAACCGGTTCAACACCTTGGATGGTTCCTTTAATGTTGTGACCAAAACCTAAAGCGGATTTACCACCCCTGGACATCAAAACCACCAACTACAACTGCAGAAAAGGAACTTCCATAAACTCTGCACTATTTTAATTTTTTTTATAATGCTGCCCACTGTGATGTATTTTTGTCGTTATTCAAATGGCAGGATAAGAGATTCACCCTAAACTTTAAGAACAACTTCTAGACCTTTGAGGTTAGATGCTCTTCTTTTCAGAGTGTATTAATCATGTGTTCCTGCAATGGGATATGGGGTTGGACTAAATGGTCATTGTGTTCCTTTCCAACTCTTTAATTCTCTGCTTCTTATCCTTGCTTGCATACAGCTTTGATGTGCTAAGATGAAGAGCAGTGTTTTTAAAAAAACTTTTCCTAAATAATATGTGAATATTGTCCAAGAATAGACTTATCAGTTGCTGAATTGGCCTCCTCACCATACATATTCTTTTTTGCTTTATCACTGATATCAGAAAATGTCTCTTCTGTGTTGACAAGGCGTTGATATCAATGGGATTTGCTTTCTCCTCATGTATTGAGGCTGTCTGCGCATCAGCAAGGTTTTGTTCAATCTTTGTTGAAATTGCACCCATAAAATTAACAGCTGCCTTTGGAGTGGCACATCCCATCTTTACACAAGCTCAAGCTGTCGCTGTTGTCGTCTGGAGGAATGCGGCGGTCTACATTTCACAGCTCTTCACCAAAACAATGAATGAATGGCGACTGGTAAACAAACATTCCTAGCTCTCTGTTCTTCCAGTGGCCCTCCAACGAAGCGTATTGGCCACAAAGGAGGAAAAACAACATTTATGGGGGTGGGGGTAGGCCCTGAATCTGCTGGAGCCATCATAAAATATGGCACCATCCAAACATTTTCACAGCTGAGCTTCCACTTTAATAAGCAGATGCAAACTGCAATCCTTGGAGGTCAACAATGAAAAACAAACGGAGCGGAGAAGGTCCCTTTTGTGGCACAAAAAAGGAAGATGCTGGGAGGCATTTGAGATACAACATGACAATCTGGACTTTCTCTTCTGCTCTTTAAAACGTGTTTGGTGTTCAGAATAACGGATCTGAAAAGTTTGGGGCGAGCCCAGGGTGGTGCCAAGGTGTTGTTTAAATCTCATAAGAGAGCCACTATTAATTCAATAAATAAATAAATAAATAAATAAAATTTGAAAAATTAGGAATTAATGGCTATCTGTCAGAAGTGCTTTGACTGTGTCTTCTTGCATGGTACAATGGAATGGGACTGGATGGCCCTTGTGGTCTCTTCCAGCGCCATGGCCATTTCCACACTACACTGTTACAGTGCTATTATTCCACTTTCAACATTCTGTAGAATTCTGGGGTTTGTAGTTTACTAAGACCAAAGAGTTCTCTGGCAGCGAATTCTAAATGCCCCTCCCTAAACTGCAAAGTTTATAAGTTTGGTATAAATAATAATACTTTATCATTGCCTATGTTTTGTTGATCCCTGCTGTCGGTAGTAGTTTCCTTAGTTCTACAGGAGGAGTGTTTCGAGTTGTTCTCATTGTAAAGGAATTCATTGCAAGTAACTATTTTTTAAAAACTCCTGATTTCAATGCTCTGCCTGTGGTCCAGTGGACTGAAACAGCCACGGGGTCCAAAGTTACTGAGACTGCCACTTCCTTGCACTTCGAGGAGCTCTTGGTCTCTGCTTCAAACCCATAAGCTTCATATCAAAGTAGAGCAACAGCATCAACTGCAGGCTCAAAAGAAACACATTAGCAGATGAGACAGGAAAAAGAAGATAACTCACAAAGTATATTACTGAGGAACAGCTAAAATGGAAGTCTTCTAAGGAATCAAGTACAACTTGCGCAGCTTCAATAACCCAGTGGCTGAAAAGAGTTCAACTTCAAGGCTATCGCTGTCAGGAAACAGAGAGAGAGAGAGAGAGAAAGAGAGAAGACCCCCTCTTCCTCACAAAATAGCCCACCAACCCAAAACCAAAAACAAATTATCCCTCGAGCTAAAGAACATTAGGAGTATCAGGAAGAGGACAGACAGACAGTACCTTATGGACATAAAAGCCTCTGTAGCCAGACCAATTAACCTTCACCCTAGGGCATCTCTTTTGCTCCTGGCCTTTTGTTTAAAAAGTTTAGCAACCTACAGCCTAGGTTTCTCAGGGGAGGTCCTCCTGCATCATTCCCTTTACACTTTTCAGGGCAGTACAGGTGCAATCTGCCTTCCTGGAGAGCTGCACAGGGTAGCCAAGGTCCAGAAATCCACAGTGGGAAAACCTGGAATGGGAAGTAGAGCTAGGTTAGCAAGTCCAAGAGTGACTTGAAAGCGGTCACAGAGACACATGGAAGTGCTTGACAGAAATGAACCGCTTGGAAGAACTACTTCTCTGTGAAAATGCAAATCTTTTTTCTCTCACAGACAAGAACAATAAGCCTACCATTTTCCTCCTTGCAGCAAGAATCATCAAAAATTGCACAGCTCTGGAAGACCACTCACTGGTTAGGACTCATTCGGTAGTAGAAGGCATTTTTTTTTCTGTATGTGAAGAAAACTGCTTTTTCTATACAGAAAACAAGTTTCCTCTGCAGAAACAGCATTTTCCATATGGAAAGCAGGTGTCCTGTGTGGACAACTTCATTTTCTGCACAAGACCCAACAGTTCTTTGGAGAAAACAGGTTTCCTGCATGGAAAACAGAATTTGCAGCGTTTGGGGCCCTATCAAAATTTCTACTGATGGAGATGAGACTCATTTCATCTCCATTACTGAAAGGTACCTAGGAGTCTGAGTAGACCACAAGCTGAACATGAGTCAGAAGTGAGATGCAGCAGCTAAAAAAGCCAGTGTGATGCTGGGTTGCATCAATAGCAATATGATGTCTAGGTCAAGGGAAGAAATAGTATCACTCTGTTTTGCGTTGATCCAAACCCACCTGGAATACTTTGTCCAATTCTAAGCACCACAGTTCAAGAAGAATATTGACAAGCTGAAACGTGTCCAGAGGAGGCTGAGCAAAATGGTAAAAGGCCTGGAAGTCATGACTTATGAAGAGTGGCTTTCGGACGTGGGTATATTTAGCCTAGATAAGAGAAAGTGACAGGATAGCCATGTTTAAATATTCGAAGGGCTGTCATATGGATGAGGGAGCAATTTGTTTTCTGCTGTTCCAGAGACTAGGACACAGAATAATGGATTCGAGCTAGAGGAAAAGATATTCCACCTAAACATAAGGAAAAGCTTACTGATGCTAAGAGTAATTCAACAGTGCAGTACGCTGCCTTGGAGCGTGGTGGAATCTCCCTCCCTGGAGTTTTTTAAACAGAGGTAGATAGCTATCTGTCAGGAATGTTTTGATTGTGCATTTGTGCATAGCAGAAGGTTGGACTGGATGATTCTAGTGGTCTCTTCCAGCTCCGTGATACTGCGATCTCAGTATTGACATACTAAATGGCTTCTGCCAGCAGAATCAGAGAAGGAGAGAGTTACCCGTGCCTCTTGCTCAGAGAGAGAGAGAGGACCCCATGGGAGAGAAAGAAGAGAAACTTGGGCAAGTATGTGTGCTCTTTCCTCTCACAGTGATCATGGCTGGGAGAGAGGAGGAATCCACAAGGATCTAAATAGAACAAGGGCACACGGGCACACAATGCAACATAAAGACCAGGACTTGTTGCAAAGTTATTTTAAAATGATGCTTCACAATGGCAGTCAAGTATTTTTATTTTGCATTTTTATTGAATGATTTGTCATGTCCCGTTTCCCCATGTGGACTGCATATGGCTCACAACAACACTGTTAACATACTAACTAAGGCAAACATTGAATTGCTCATCCCTTGCCAATGTTTGCCTGATTGTTTTCCCTGGAACACTTAATGACTGGGGGAAAAAGCAAACCTCCTACTGTGGTTAGTGCCACCATTGAGGATCTTGCTTGGAAACTCTACGCTTATAGATGCTGAACTCACTGAAGCCAGACAAGTGAGAAAGAGAAACAAACAGAGAAACAAAGCAAGGACAAGAATTGTTGATTTGAAATAGGAATGTAATTCTTTACTGAGTTTCTTCTCAAATGAAGCAAGGAGTAATTTTAACAATTTTCTTCCTGCTGTGAGAAAGTCTACGAAAAGCATGCTGATTCTGAATCCTATTTGCAATTTTGGATTTGTTCTGTGCAAAATTTGCATGTGATTGTTTTGTGCAGAAAACACAGCCTTTTCTGCAAAGAAAATATTTCAATTCAGAGGTATTATTTACTGTGCAGAAAGTTCTCCTTTCTGCACAAAAATGTTGTTTTCTTTGCAAATCATGCATGAGTTTTACACAGACTAAATCCCCAGCATTTCTTGTGCAGGAAATAGTATTTATTTGGTGAGACACAATGTGGGAATTACTTTTGGACTACAACTCCTCAAATCCCCCAACCAGTTTGACCAATGGAAATGTAGTTCAAAAGTACATTTCACAAAGTATGGGATATCACCAGTCGTGCACATCTGTGCACAGACGCTTGCTTCCATAGGTTGACTGTGATTTCTAGATTTGGATGAATCACATTTGCACACTCTCACCATGTGCAGTACAAGTCCTAATCTTTGAACTTGTTTGTCTTTTCCTGCTGAATTATACAATTTACGAAGACAGTGAAGGAACCTCTCTGGGTGAATGATGCTATTTGGTCAAAGTCAACGCACATTTTGCTAGTGACTGCCATAAGAACCCAGGATGACCTTCCTTTTGAAAATGCTGAAACTGGCCATTTTGTTCGGGTGAGCAGAAGGAAGTGTTTTGATTTCCTCCACTTGATCTCTCTTGAAAGATAACTAGGCATTCAGGTAACTACTTAAGTGGAACTCTTGGAGTCGGGTTACCAACTTTTTCCTCTTTTTAATACCCCCCAGGGCAAAGAGCAACTGTTAATGACACACTTACCGGAAAGAAGGTTAAGTCTGTTGACACCGGGCTGTAGGCAGCTCGATGCTTTAACGTTCCCTCCGTCCTGGCTCAGTCTTCCAAAGCCTGCTGAGACTTTGCAGCTTTTTCTCAGAATCTAAAATATAGGTTGGTGAAAGCTGGAAGCAAGGAATGCATTAGCAGTCTCTTTAAAAATTACAAAGGGAATAATGCATGCAGGACCTCAAAACTGAATATATATGATCCAGAGATTTCTAAGGAACAAAAAACTTTTTGGAGAAATATCTTAGATCAATCTCCAGATTCGAATCTAGATGAACAGACAACAAATTGCCTTCAGCTGCGACCGTAATATCAATCCTGGCATATCCATCAAATTTACCAGGGATCGTGTAAACTGTGATTGGTGCGAGATTCACAGCAATGTTAGTTTTGCACATGGATGTGTTCTGCTCAATGGCAATGGCTGTGTTTAAAAGGATCATCAGTACAGCCACAGACAAGGGTCTAAACTAAGAGCAGGAATCATGCAACTCTCCAGGTGGTGTTGGACTGAAACTCCCAGCTCTCCTCACTATTAGCTATCTTGGTTAGAACTGCTAGGAGGTGCAGTCTGACAACATCTGGAGGCAGGCATGATTCCCACCCTTGGCCTAAATCCTATGATTCCATGAAATCCAATTGCTAGACCTACTTAGAGTGTTGCTGCTGTTGTGTGCCTTCAAGTCATTTCTGACTTAGAGGACCATATGGTGAAGCTATCATGGGGTTTTCTGGGGGTGACAGTGTATCACCCAGTGGATTCCATGGCTGAATGGGGAATCAAACCCTGGTCTTGAGGGTCCTTCCTGCAGCTGGCTGCAAGAACACAGCAAGTTGATGCTTAACACCTTCTAGTAGGTCCTAAAGAGCCATGGGGAGGGCACCCTAGCACAATCAGTTAGCAAAGAGCATAGAGGTCTTTGTGGATGGAGGTACTGACAACAGCAGCAGATGCTCTTTTCTGTGTTCCCCTCCCATGGAGGAAATACAGTGTGGAGAGGGCCTTCTCAGTGGTGGCACCCTAGTTGTGGAATGTCCCCTTGTTTTGAAATTCTGCAAGTGCCAACATCTGTTTCCTTCTGGTGCCAAGTTGTGACATGGCTTTTTATTAAAGCCTTTGAGGCTTAAATTACTTTAACTGTACATATGCTGTTTTTTAATTGTTGTAGTCTTTAGGTTCTTTTAATTTGTTGCCATGCTGAATAGGGCCATTTCTGCACTACACTGTTACAGTGCTATTATTCCACTTTCAACCTCCTGTGGAATTCTGAGGTTTGTCATTTACGGAGGCCAAAGAACTCTCTGGCTGAGAATTCTAAATTCCTCTTCCTAAACTGCAAATCTCAGAATTCCATAGGATGTTGAACGTGGAATAATAGCACTAGAACGAACATGGCCCAGGTTTTTGTTCTGTTAAAGCTACTTATTGTTCTAATCTGGAATTGTTTTAAAGTATTTACTGTTTTATCTGCACACTGCCCAGAAATCCCACAATAAAGGGTGAGGTATAAATATTTCATCAAAGAAACAAACAAATAAACAAACAACAATTATACCTACATACTTCACGTGAAAGGTTCTGACTATGCCATGTATGCATCTAAATATGTATATACCTACTTGACCCAGGGTGGCATAATGATGTGAGTGTTTGACTGGGACTCTGGGAGACCTCTAAGCCTTAGAAACCCATTGAGTCACCTTGAGCAAGTCACATGTCACAAGGGATTGTCCCTAGATCTCATGTTTTGGCCCTGATATCTCAGGGCCTTGGAGAGTCCTGACATGGCTCCCTAACCTAAATACAAGAAGATCTACCTTTCTTATGATGCTACAAGCCTGAAACCTTAAAAAAAAAAGTTTAGTTGTATGATGTCAACATTCTCTTAGTGAAATCAGATGACTCTTTCTCACCTTGCTCATTTTTTTTTTTGGAGGGGAGGCAGGGAAATTAATAAATCATCTAGAATTAACATACTCATTGTTTACCTGTTGGGCATTTCTGAGAGTGCAATAAATAGTTCTACATCAGTGTCACTCGCAAAGAGCGCTTTTTCACAGCTCCTGTTAAAATGTGGCTGCCAATGTGCACTTAACAGATCAAGTTACCTGATGCATTGATATATCAATTAATTTTCCAAGCTCCAGTCAGTGACAGGAGGACACCCTCACCCTGTAATTCATCTACAAATGCCAGATGACTCTGTGATGGGCTGGACACAAGCCATGCTGGGAAAAGAACAACCATTTGGGAGCAACTAGACCACAGTTAGGCAACTGTAGTAGGGCTGGGAACCAATCTTCCTCCCTGAGACCAACCGGGAACTACACAACTGGTCAGAAACATCTGGAATTTCACTTCTGGTTATGAAAAAAAGTGCATTTTGGATGTTAAATGAAGCAGGGAGCACACTGAACCTAATTTAAAAATGAATTGCCACTCCTGGAGCTCTGAAGAAGAGAAATTGTCCCTTGATTTTTATCAGGACTGGAAGCCTGGAGTAGCTGAGGGCCACAAAAACAACCCTGGGGGCCAACCTTTCCTACCGCTGTTATAGGATTGCACATACCCTTGATAGAACATATGGAAGATGCCATATGGAAGATGGAAACAAGCTTGTTTTCTGCTGTTCCAGAGAGAAGAACAATGGATTCGAACTACAGGAAAAGAGATTTCACCTAAACATTAGGAAGAACTTCCTGACGGTAAAAGCACTTTGACAGTAAGACACTACATCAGAGTATGGTGAAGTCTCTTTCTTTGGAGGTTTTTCAATGGAAGCTGGATGCCCATCTGTCAGGAGTGCTTTGATTATGTATTCCAGCATGGCAGAATGGGGTTGGACTGGATGGTCCCTGGGGTCTCTTTCAGTTCTATGATTCTATGACTCCCCCTCATAAGAATTCTCTCCCTTCTCAAATGAAAATTTCTGTAATTTCCCCCAATTTCTAGCACAGAAGAAACCTAAAACATCAATTGATCAATTAGAAGCAAATCAAAAAGTTCTACGTGTAAATGATTTTCAATGGCCATTGCTGCCCTACACTGTTATAATGCTATTATTCCACCTTCAGCATCCTGTGGAATTCTGGGTTTTGTAGTTTACTGAGGCCAAAGAGCTCTCTGGCTGAGAATTCTAAAGGCCACTCCCTAAAATGCAAATCCCAGGATTCCATAGCAAGTTGAAATTGGAATAATAGCACTACAACAATGTAGGGCAGAAATGGCCAATGTACTCTTGTCAGTGCTGGAAATTTGGGAACTCAAGGAAAGTTTCATCTGGGGGAACAAATTCTCATTTGGGGGACAATACTCCCATTTCACTATCCCCCATAGTTACACCCTGATCTTGTTGGGACATTGTTCTCAACAGGTACCTCCCAGTATTGGCCTTTGGTGCCCCAACCTTGGACTCTGTGTCGACCTTTCTATTTCAAATTTCTGTACAGTGAGAATCATCTCAGGCAAATGAGATTAGGTATACAATGCGTATTCAATACCATGGAGCTCTAAATGCTGGAGGAAGAGGTGTGTGTGTGTGTGCACGTGTGTTCAGACTGTGTGTGCATGGAGCTGGGAGATGTTTAGATCCAAAGAAGGGGTGAATGGAAAATGAGAAAGCACCTGGACATCTGCTTGTTAGATGCTTGCTGTGGAAACAATCTGTTCAATTTTAACAAGGGTTGACATCATCAAGAAAGCTCCCTGCCATCATTTCACAACTAGTTGCTCTTTGACTGCTTTTATTTTTATTTTTTTAAAGCTTTTTCCTGAGGGTTGAATTCATTTGGCAGAGTCATTTTTGCTCAGTGAAATAAGTAGCCCATCTAAAATTAGGCCGATGATGAGAAAAGAGATAGACAGCCAGAAAGGAGAGGGAGAAAGAAAGACACATATGAAAGCAACAACCAAAATACAATAATCCTAGAATTATCAGACAGAAATGTGTATGTGTGTGTGTGTGTGAGAGAGAGAGAGAGAGAGAGAGAGAGAAGCAGCCAAGAAACCAAGGTGGTATAAAATGTTTAAAAAGCATTACCATTTAACAATGCCGAGAAAAAGAATGGTACCACTTTAGTAGCTCATATGCCATAAAGCACCCATTTTTGTTCTTTATTTAAGGAAATTCTATTTTAAATTAAACATCATAAGCCCACCAGCCATAGCAAGGAATATATTTGACCATATGCTCTGAATTATTCTCCAGAAAATGGTTGTTCCTTTTTTCCCCCCAGTGGAAACTTTAACCAACCTACCTCCAGTGTGTGTATATGTGTTTGCAATACATCCATTTATATTTAAAGAGAGAGAGAGATGGATACAACAAGCTCTGTTAAGCCAATGGCAAAATAATTTAGAGATGAAAACCTTGGAGTTAGGATACAAGTTGCAATTTTCTACAACTCTGAGAGAGAGAGAGAGAGAGAGAGAGAGAGATGACAGATAGACAGCGTATAGGTAGACAGACAGATAGGCAGACAGAAAGAAAGATAGATTCATATCGCACAATGGAAATCCACCTGCAGAATAGGATGATCCAACTGAAATGAGGAGGCAACCCATAATCACTGCAGAATCCTATGCATCCCAAAACCAGCTCTGGAGGCCTGGGAATCAACCCAGAGCTAGTTTTTGGGTGGTGTGTTATGGCAAACTCAAGGGGAAAGGGGATGATGGGGAATTAGTCCTTCCATAAGTGCCAGAAGAACACTTAAAGAACTTTAAGCCTTGTCTGAGAAATCTCTTTTGTGAGGTCCTAGTGATCAGGGCTATCATTTCAGATGACACAGAAAGTTGGTATTTTTAATTACTTCTGGTTTGTACCATGAACCTTGTAACACTGGTTATCAGATAGTCTTTGTATCAATTTCTGTCTTACCAGCTCTTTCCCTTTCAGGTGAAAGTGGGACTTACTACAGTCACTTATACCCTGGTTACCTTCAGACTAGACTGCTGTAAGGGTTTCTTGGTAAGACTTCCTTTGAAAACTATTTGGTAGCTGCAACTACAGTCTAGCTGCTATGCAGATAAGACAATCAGAACACCTACACCTGACTCTGTAGTAGCCTCATTCATTGCTGGTGTGTTTTAGGGCCCAATTCAGAGTGCTGATGATGGTCATTAAAGTCTAAATAGCTTAGGACTGCTTTATCTGATGGACGACCTGTACTCAACCATATGACTCCACTTGTATACCCATCTTACTAGTGTGGTGGCCCCCCAAAAAACAGGGCCCTTTTTGTGCTTGCCCCATCCTTTGGAAGGACTAACCTGACTAGGAATGTTCCTGCATGGTTTAAATGAACACATGCCATTTCTGATTTATACATGTGAGCTTTTCTTAGGGAACTTGCTGTAGCACTCAGTACATGCTGGGATGAGGAGAAGCTGAACCCACATAATAGAGACTTGAACAAAATGTCTATGATGGACACCCCACATCATCTGTATCTAAGGACACTAATACATACTGTTCCCATATGCTAATGCTTCAATGGTCACTTCTTCCATACAAAAAAAAAAAAAAAAAAAGGTGGCACTCCATTATTAAAAGGTGGAGTGATCACCTGACAACATGAGGAGCCTCTTCAGTAAGCTCTGCTTCTATGGATGAGAAGCTCATTTAGAACAGAAAAAGCAGTTTTCTGATGAATCAAACGATTGGTCCGTTGTCTTCAGTATTGACTGGGAGCAGCCTACCAGGTTTGCAGGAAGGAGTCTTTGCTAACTGGAGGCCCATTCACACTTCAGAACTATAGTACTGTGATTCCACTTTAATTGCCATGACAACATCTTATGGAATTCTGGGGCTGGTATTCTGGTTAGGCACCAGAGGAGCTCTTTGGGTGAGAATTCTGATTTGTGTGTGTTTGAATGTGCTTTCAAGTTATCTGCTGACTTAATTACCTCTCTCTATACTACAAACTTCAGGATTCCATAGGATGAAACCATGACAATTAATGTGGAATCATAGTGCTATAATTCTGTAGTGTGAATTTGCCTCTGGACATCCTAAGGAAGGAGGGACTCATGCAACTCTCCAGATGTCCTGGAACTGCAAGTCTCATCAGTCCTAGACAGCTTAGCACATGATGAGGAAGGATAGGAATTGCCATTCAACAATATTTGGAGGGCCACATTATTCCTACCACCTGCTTAACATACAGTGCATATGCCCACTGTTTCACTGAGCATTGGTACTTTTAGGATCTGAGACTTCACTGACAGGCCAGGAAGGGTGGGTTAGGTTTTACAAGCAGGCAATCAGGTAGGTTGGATGGAAGACAGAAAGACCTTTCCACATGGCATTTGCCATGCGAAAGGGCACCTGGAGCGTCATGCGATTGTGAGGAGTGATCTGCATGACACACTCACAATCGTGTGATGCTTCAGGGGCCAGCAGGCACCAATTGTGCACCTTTTCATTTTCTGCTAGAAGCCAAAAATGGTGCATGATCGCACATTGCTCCCGGCCCCTGTGTGCACTTACCTGGTGTGCAGACCCTCCGGAACCGCGCTGGTCACGCTTCCTGCCCCAGCACAGCCTGGGAAACTCCCAGGCTGTGCTGCAGAAGGAAGAGGCAGGGCTCTCACGCGAGCAGACAGCTCGTGTGGAGCTGAAGCAGCAGGGATGCGAGAGCCTCTCGCCACAGGCTGCTCACACGATCCCCGCACCCCAGCTCTGGAAAAAGGTAAGGTGCAGAAAGGGCCTTAGTTTCTACTCCAGTGTAGATTTTAATCTGAGCCGCAGAAGAATATTGAGATCTCAATATGTACTTCCTAGTGAGATGAGTAATAAGAATCAGCTGAGATTCATATTTCTAATCCAAGAATTATGAAATTCACCAGCATCAGTAGCTAGGATTTTAATTCATACTGCTTTGGCCAGCTAACTTTAATATGATGGGTTTAATACTTTTAATGGGTATAATGGGTTTGATACAATTCTTTTATAATTACATTTTGTCCCTTCAAGGGTCCTTAGTGTATCAAAAGCAGAGGAGACATTAATAAAATGAAAAACACAAACAACAAATGGGAACACATTTTTACAGAGAGGAAAGTCTGCATTTACACACACACACAACCTTAACCAAACATGGAAACTTTCTTTGACATACAAAATACTACTTAAATGTAACATGAACCATGCATTTGCAGGGGTATGGGTTTTGTTTGGTTTTTTAAATGTGCCTTTTTCTGCTAGTTTTGGCAGGCTCCAAATCATTGAACATCTGCTGAAATAAAGATCTGGTCTTTCAGGAAGGAATGTTTGATTAGCACTTTCACCTGACTGCTTTTTAATCCAAATGTTTGGAGTGGTTTAAAGGATTATTACAACAATTTGTTATTGTATACTGTTTTGTTTTCACTCTAGCAATGCATAAATTATTCTAATCCTCACTAGCAATATGATTTGTAAAATCTATACAAAAAAACCTTTCCCAATATATCTTGATGAAAGTAATGTTGGGGGGTGGGGAATAGCACATAGAATACAAATCAGGAGTTCTCCAGCTGTTCTTGGACTGAAACTTCCATAAGCCCTAACCAGAATTGTTACTGGGAATGCTGGGTGTTACAGTCCAACAAAAGCAGAAGGGCTGCACTTTTGAAACTAAAGTTTTTAGTGTTGTCTCTCTCTGTCTGTATATTGGAGAGGCCTGAAAACTGCATGCAGACTACCACCACACAGTGGCCAGCCTTTCTCTGTAACAGAAGCAGCAAAATGTAGCCCCTGGACTCCACTTTTGTGGCCTTCCAAAGCCCCCCACCAGTCCTCCAAAGCTCGCAATCTCCCTTTCTTTTCAAAAAGTGTGATTTTTTGGGGGGGCAACCTTTGTCCCCAAAGCACATAAACCCCCCAAGTGCATGAAAACAAAATAATACCCAATTCCAACCCCGCCCCCAGCATCTAAGTCTGTTCTAGCCCTAAATATCTCCTTTCCCTCTTCAATTCCTCTTAAAATGGTGACAGAATGTGATGCAATATCACTTCCTGTGGCCATTTTGGGAGGAACTGCATAGCTGAACAGAGATATTTGGGCTTGTTCTCTTTATGTGTGTGTGTGTGTGTGTGTGTGTTTGTGGCAGGGTGACCAGGAGGAAAGTTCTGGGGAGCTCGTGGTGGCCCTGGTCACTATGAAGTTACCACCCTGTTCTTAGATGCTACAGGTTAAGCCTCTCTTATCTGAAATGTTTGGAACCAGAAATGTTGCCTATTTTGTGTTTCTTCAGATTTTGTAATACCTGTATTTGCACATACTTACATAATGAGATATCCTGGAGATGGGAACTCAAGACTAGACACTGATTTTTTCCTCCATCTCCAACACTCCACTAGGATTTCTCATTTTGTTTAAGCAAAGACGAAGATCAGAACCAGAGGAGAGAGCAAGCAATACATAATCCTTCCAGGTGTCCTTGTTCTCTTTCTCAGCCCACCATCTCTCTCCAGCCTTTCATATTATTTGTTCGCTAGTTGTGCTGTGTATGGGATGTGAGGCTTGAGAGAGACTGAGGATGTGTGAAATGGTAGAATCTATACCTCCTGCCATCTCACAGATCCTAACTACTCTCTCCAGCTTCTCTCTTCTCTCTAAGGAGCCCACCAGCTGCCCATTTCTGCCTTGGGCAGGAATGTCAAACCTGCCACCTTGAAGGCAGAAGCAGACATTGGCAGCAATTATTATTATTATTATTATTATTATTATTATTATTATTATTATTATTATTATTATTATTATTGTTGTTGTTGTTGTTGTTGTTGTTGTTGTTGTTGTTGTTGTTGTTATTATTATTATTTTGCTTTTTGGAGGGTTTTAGATTTCAATTTTCCAAACAAGGGAGGCTCACTCTGTACCTCAAGTGAGAAAATCAAACACAGACATCTGTGTGTGTGTGTGTGTGTGTGTGTGTGTGTGTGTGCGTGCTTGAGAGAGATGCCATTTTGGAAAAATACAGTATAATGCAAAGAATGGTACATTTGAAAAGTGTATTTAATTCACTTTTAACTCATATTGCATGTCAAACTACACCTGGTGACATTTCCTTCTGTATGTAAGTCTTAAAGTCACAAGATTCTTGTTTTCTTTGTCTTATGGGCACCCAGGGGGCATATTATCTCCATTCAGCATCTCAGGCTGCAAATCAGGCACCTTGCAGCATGCCTGCTGCTGTTTATCTCACTGTGGTAGTAAAATAGTATTCTTCTCTGATTCTGTTCCAAATCCTCCATCATCAGCATCACCATCAGCAACACCAACATCATCAACACATCATCAATAAAATGTTATGCCATTCGATCTTACTCTTCTGGTTACATGCCTTCAGTTGACTGCAACTTACAGCAACTCTCTTTTAGGGTTTTCTTGGCAAGACTGGGGCTATTTCTGCAGTACGCTGTTACAGTGCTATTATTCCACATTGAACATTCTATGGAATCCTGGGATTTGCGGTTTAGGGAGGGGTATTTAGAATTCTCAGCTTTAGAACTCTTTGGCATCCGTAAACTACAAACCCCAGAATTCCACGGGAGGTTGAAAGTGGAATAATAGCACTATAACAGTGTAGGGTGGAAATAGCCTTTGCCTGAGGAAGTTTGCCATTGCCTTCCTCTTAGGCTCAAGATCATCCACAGAGATAGAATTAATATTCAAAGATATCTGGAAAATGACTGAAAAATTAGTTTTTTTAGTGTCAAGAAACCCTGACAAGAGAATCTTTGAGGGACAAGAGTCTTCACAGGTTGGAACTTAACTGCGAATGAAAAACACACATGGAAGAGTCAAGGGCTTCAAAACAGCAAGAGGTCCTAGCGTGGCCCCAGGGCTGAACTTTGCTCACCCCTACTTTTCAAAAGGGAACAGCAATAATTTGCTTCCTTTTCTGTGGGTGATACAGACTCCATCGAGGTTAAGTGCTTTCCTGCTGGAGTTACTGCTCTCTGACAGCATAGCTGTGAACTTTGTTTCATGCATGATACGAACATACACACCTCTCTTCTGTTCTGTCCACACTGCCAGCGCAGTGGGGAGTCAGCACCCTGCGGTGTTACCTAAGTGGCTTTTAAGCTGGAGTTCGGCACGGCTCGGTGAACATCGACACCACGTCATGTTACTTTTTGTTTTGATGGAAATAAATCCAGGTGAATGTGCAGCCTTAATGTACTAAATCAAATATAGCCATGGGAAAACTGTCTTTGGGCCAGAGAAATGATCGATTACAGTTTTACAGTTACAAACTGAGCAGGTGTGCCTAGCCCTTGTAAAACCTCAGATTCATTCAGATGTATTTATAGTAAATTTTTACTCAACATCTGGTTCTCCCATTGTTGAACGGTGGAGACTATGTCAAGAATTCAGGATGTTCTTTGTAACCCATTTGACCAGTCTTAATATTGTTCACATGGAAGGCCTGTTAAGAGGTTATGAGCAGCCATCACTGAATTCAAGAGTTTGGAAGACGTGGAAGCCTGAAAGCTGAAGGAACTGGAAGCAGTAAGAGGCCCGCAGTATGCACACGGGGACAGAAGGTCAGATGACTGGTATCTACTAGGGCTCAAGCATTGTAGTTCCTGAAAAAGGAGAAAGCTGATGTACAGTTTGGCTTGGGAGGAATTTTGCCAAGCAGAATGGCAGAAAGGGCAGAACCTAAGGCACAAAGCTGGTAGAGACTGACTGCAGGAGACCTGCAGCTGTAATTCTGGCCTAAGGGGCTCCTGCAAAGTATTGACTCAGGGAGGTGACTCCACCTGCAACCAACCAATGCCCATTTGCTTCTGTTGGTTTAACTTTTGTGCTACAGATATATATATATATATATATTTTCACTGCCACAGAATTGAATATCCTGTGTACATCAAGTCATAGCAATGCCAATTGCATTTACTTCAGTTCCAAGTTGCAATGCAACAAAACATGAAAAAGTCAAAGGGGAGGAGTGAACACGTCTGCAAGGCACTGCACAGAAAACATGTCAGAAAAGAGAAGCAGGAAGTGGACAGAGAACTGCACAGCCATTGCATAGGCTCATTCACATGTACAGGTGCAATTTTAGAAATAATATTGATGATTTAAATAAAAAATCCAAACATCTCATTAAAGTGGCAAAGGCTCAGGGGCCTTTTGCAATGCAGTTATAGTACTATGATTCCACTTTAATTGCCATGGTTCCATCCTACAAAACCCTGGGATATGTAGTTTGTTGTTATTGTTGTGTGCCTTCAAGTCATTTCCAAATTATGGTGACCCTAAGGCAAGTCTATCATGTTCTTTTCTGGGGTTGAGAGTGAATGACATGGCGAAGGTCAACCAGTGGGTTTCTATAGTCCAGCAGGAAGTTGAAACCTGATCTCCAGGGTCGTATTTCAATGCTCAAACCACTACACTATGCTGGCTTTATGTAGTTTAGAGAGGGCTATTTAGAATTCCCAAGCAAACAGGCCTAGTGAGTCACTGAACTACATATCCTAGGATTCCATACAGTGGAATAGGTTGACAGCAGATGCTAAAACTGGTTAGAGTTGATGTGAAATTTTAAGGCCCCTTGTCTCCATTCTTATGATTCTTTGTCTTTAACCCAGACTTCAGAGTGGTGGCTGTCTTCTGACAGTTTTTCAAACAGAGGATTGTCCTCTGTTTGGAATGGTAGGCTTTTTGAAAGGACACCTGGTCCAAGTCCATTCCAAAAACAGACTCTTGAAATTGCCCTTAAACTTTTAGAGGGTTAAACACTCTTCCCCATCATGGTCAGATATATGATACTTCAATCTAAATTGTGATTATTGTTTTTTAAATTTGCTTCTACCCATATATAGTAGCAAATGCAATTGTTGTTCTGTCCTGTGTCCTTTCCCATAACACTTCTCATCTTCTTTGATGAAGTATCAAATGGCTACTTTAATGGGGCTGTGTAGTTGGGGCTCACCCCAGCAAAGACCCTGCTTCTAATTTCCACGTACCAGGCTTCTTAAAATGGGAGAACCAGGAACAGTGAATTTTGTATGGAAGGAGGTAGTTCTCCAGATGTCTTGTCCCAAGAAATGCAATGACAAATTCCACAGAAAGGAAAACCATCCGCCCATCAAGACTTCTCCATTTCTTTTACAAAGAGCTTGGCAGCTTTTGACTCACATTTCTCCCCAGTTATGGCTATATTAATAGATCAAGACCCTTTGTACCTGGACTTTTCTATGAGTGAAGTATATTTTAATATAATATACCTTACCCCCTTACCACCCACCTCAGATTTCAGTAAATAAACTGTTATGAAAATGATTTCCAGGGTGATATACATTACCATAGAGATGACATTCGATGGAAAGGACAAAAAATATAGAGGGTGATAAACTCTACGCTTGGATGAGACACTTGACTTCCAGGCTTGTGTTCAAACAAGGCATACATGCCAAGATGTGTGTTTTAGCTTTTTGTGTTTTTTATGAAAGACAAAATTAAAATGTACGGCGATCAAGCCATAGCTGACAAGGCATTGTGCACTGGGCTGTTAACATAATGCTCCATATATTTATTGTTTGTCATTTTTCTGGCCCCACAAGGGTCTCGTTGAATTGTAAATCATGCTATTAAAAATGCCTTTGGAAAGGGAGGGTAGGGTGGTTAGGGGTGGGTGAGATGGCTGAGAAAAGAAAGAAGAACAGAAGCGGGAAAAGCCGTAGAGCACAATCACTATGTTCAGGTTTCTGTTGTGCTACAGACAGTAACTATCACATCAAAGATGACACGGAGGATTTGGCATAATTACAGGTGTTGACTCATGACCTAGCAGTAGAGAAAAAGAGAGCGAGAGGGAAAACAACTGACTTGGTTCTTCTCCTAGAACTTAAAGCCACGGGGGGAGCCTGTCACCGCAGCCTGATGAACATTTCCCATTTATTTCCATGCACTTGCAGTCTGTCCATTTTCAGTTTCTCTAGGTTTGCCAACAAACAAAAGCACTTGAGCCTACACTATCTCTGCCTTTCAACTAATTTGTACTTCAGTTTAATTTAAATGCACCTGCATGTTAGGAATAAAAACACCCCTCTGTATGAATATCTGCCGGTGACTTTGAAAAAGAAAAGTTTTTTGGGGGGGAATTATGTATTATGTGTGGAGAAATCGTATTTTCTTTCCTATATGGCTTTTCTTCTGGCATGAGAGCTGAGACAGCTTACTTAAAAGCTCAAATAAGATAAAGCTAAAAATCCAGTGAAATAGCTGAAATACAATTGAACCAAATAAAGTGAAAAAAACACAGTCTACAAAGAAAGACTCCTTGTAATCAGTTAATCATTAAACGCTGTCTCAGGTGTTTGTTTTATTAATGTCTTCGCCCGCTAAAAAAAGGAGAAAAGAGGAGACCAGCAAAGCCTCTCGTGGAAGGGAACTCCACAGCCTGGAAACAGCTCTGAAAAGGCTCCCTCCCACAGCCTCATTGGTCAGGCCAGTGCTAGTGATGGGACTCAGGTCATTTCTGCTCTAAACTGTTATAGTGCTATTCTTCCACTTTCAACATCCTGTGGAATTCTGGGGTTTGTAGTTTATATAAAACTGTATAACCAAATTTACAACTAAATATGTTGCTGTATGTACAACTGAAAGGGCGGTTGTGGTTCTGGTTGTTATTTGTCACCCAGTTGGCTTCTTCTTATGGTGACTCTGTATCAGAGACAGACCTCCAGGAAGCCTAGACCATATCCTGTTGTAGTGCTATCATTCCACTTTCAACATCCTGTGGAATTCTGGGGTTTGTAGTTGCCTGAGGCCAAAAAGCTCTCTGGCTGAGAATTTAAATGCCCCTCCCTAAACTACAATCCCCAGAGTTCCGTAGGATGTTGAAAGTGGAACATTAGCACTATAACGCAGCAAGGGCGGAAATGGCCCCAGTCACACACAACCTTGCTTAGGTTTTAAAAAGCTATGGACTATGGCCTCTGTTCCCAGACTCCACCAAGAGGAGATGGCAGCTGCCTCAGCTCCGTTCTCTTAGGGTCTTTCCATACTATACTGTTATAATGCTATTATTCCACTTTCAACATCCTGTGAAATCCTGGGGTTTGCAGTTTAGAGAGGGGCCTTTAGAATTCTCAGCTAGAGAGCTTTTTGGCCTCAGGAAACTACAAACCCCAGAATTGCACAGGATGTTGAAAGTGGAATGTTAGCACTATAACAGGATATGGTCTAGGCTTCCTGGAGGTCTGTCTCTGATACAGAATCACCATAAGAAGAAGCCAACTGGGTGACAAATAACAACCAGAACCACAATCACCCTTTCAGTTGTACTTTCAGCAACATATTTAATTGTAAATTTGGTTATACAATTTTGCCCTTCGGCACAACAGTCATGAAGCACCGTCAATCCAACCCTGTTATAGGATCTCGGTCCTTGGCCATTTCCACACTACATTCTTATAACTCCACTTTCAACATCTTATGGAATCCTGGGGAATCCTAAGGCCCCTCCCTAAACTGCAAACCACAGGATTCCATAGGATGTTGAGAGTGGAATAATAGTACTATAACAGTCTAGTGGGGAAATGGTCCTTGTCTTACAACAAAGTGTTATCACATTTGATTGTGGCGCCTATCTCCAAGTTGATTTACCCACGCCCTCATAGAATGGAAAGGGTCTTCCAGGTGCTGCTTGAGTTAAGACAGATGGTTTTGTTTTTACTGCCCCCCCCTTTTTTTTTTTTTGAAGAGGGGTTAAATTACACTGGATTTTTGTTGCTTAATGGTATCCCATAACTGCATCAATACAACATAATATATAACATAGAACATATAATATAACATGGGTGAAAAGCTGCAGGTAGGAATATAATATAAATAAATCCGAATCAAATCAAACATAGTTCTTCTTTGGCTCATTTCTCTTCCTATGGTTCAAACAGGTGAGGCGGGATAATGAGTTGGACTGCTGTACTCTAGTTTGCTTTGGATTTCTCATATGGCATTCAAAATTGGAAAACAATCCTCCACAGACTGAACCTTTCTCAAAAACAACATACAGCATAATGTATTTTTAAAAAGATGACCTCTCTGAGTAAACATGAGTTAAGAAGTGGAGGTTGTTTAGTTTAGGAGGAAACTGCAGGTCGTTTGTCATTTTCCCAACCCCATCCCAATAAAATTAGATGTTCATATTTCATACAAAATTCTCTGTTCAGAAATGTGCTATCATATTCAATGAAGTGATGAAATCCAATCAGTGGATCACCTCTACTTACACTTCTTTCCCAAGCTGTTTAGAAAAAGGTGTAAAAGATCTGGATGTGAATATTTTGTTGTGATATAATCCCAAAGTCAGCTTAAGTGCAATCAGTACTCAGTTTTCATTTTTTTTCCTCCCACAATAAGCAAATAAAACCATACACCAAGTTAAATCCACATTCTTTTTTTGTTGTGTTATGTATAGAAAAGCACTGGCACAGGTGCTAAAACTGATTCAGGACTTCATTCATGTCTCTTTCTCTATGAAAATAAATATGAAACTGTTGGGCAAGCTCCTGTTTGAAGCTATTGCTCTTCTATTTATCCTGGATCTGGGAAGTCAAAGATGGAGGAAGCCAAAAAAAAAAAAAAAGAAGAAGAAGAAGAAGAAGAAGGAAGGAAGGAAGGAAGGAAGGAAGGAAGGAAGGAAGGAAGGAAGGAAGGAAGGAAGGAAGGAAGGAAAAGGTGGCAAGCCGGTGGTGATGATGGAAGGCAACCAATGGATACATTGCTGTGTCCAGATACCATTTGGCAGCATCATGAAACCTATCAAAACCATTGTGTAGGGAGGTACTAGATGCTTCCTTATGCAACATCTGAAAAGCATATGCAAGTGTCAATACCCAATTCTGCCTGCACAAGTCACCAAGAGGATGTTGTCAACACCCCAAATTGTTACACATTGCTGTTGTAAGAACGTGTGGGTGTGTTAATATAGACATACACATAGGTTTTCTTCCCCCCTGGCATTAATTGCAAAAGATTAGATTCATTTTAGTCATGCTTAAAGCAGGCCCACTGAAATCAATGGGTTAAGTTCCTGAAGACTTCTTTTTTCCCAGTGGGTCTACTTGCGACATGACCACATGTGGTTCCAACTAAGTCTGTTTAACTATCTACAAGTAGTACCATGGCTAAGGCCTTTCTGCACTACACTGTTATAGTGGTATTATTCCACTTTCCTAAAATGCTTGTCTGTTGTTTTTGGCATAATACTGGACAAAAGGTCAGTGTAACCATTTCAGACAAACATATAGTAGCTGTTTTTCCAGATAGGCGTTAGGCTATTGATCAAAATCCTGTTGGTGTCTTTATACAGATGTACGTTCTTCTACAGGAATGCTTGGACATTTTTGTTTGATGTGGAATTTCCATATTCATTTCAAGAAGAGGAACTGCGCGAGTGATGCTCTTGTGGATGCAGGTGTGCCTTGTGCACAGCTGCACATGGATGCATACTCTGTATGGATGTGCATTGCTCTTCTTGTCATCTATTCAGTTGCATGTTTGGTGCATCGGTTTGGCTGCACAACCTTGCCACTCAACACAAGGATATTCATGCATAGTTCTACATGTGGAGATTCACACTTAACAGCCCCGACATGGGATCTCAGTGTTTTCCTAATGATGTCAAAACCTCTCTGCTTCTACACAGAATCCAAATTAAAGATTACTTGATCAAATACTCTTGCTGACCATTATTTCTGAAGGGGCAGAGAGGAGTTTTGGTCCAGATTGGTTAGGAAATTCAGAAGTCACGACTTTTTAAAAGTATGTAAGTTGCTCTTTCCTCTATGCCAATTCATGCAATCATCCAGTTACAATAACAAATTTAATTGCCTGACACGGAATATTGCCAATCACTTCTGAAGATAGCTGTGGAAAAGCATTACTCTGCTTCCTCATTGAAATGCCTTGCTATGAATGCTGTAGGAATAATTATTTACTGCCCCGATGCTTGCAGATTTCTCTTTAACCTTGACACATGTATATTTTGCTAAGCTTCTTGAGAGAGGGGGGAAAAGTATATTTTTGTGGGAGACACAGGCCAGACTTTGATCTGTATCCAAATTTTGCAGATGGCCTTTATCTCAATATAGGAGAATCCACTGCTCTGAAAACAGCACAATGTTGTGATGTTTGAAGTTGGAGTTTCTGCCTGGATAAGAATTTTTCATCATATTGAGCATAAAAGAAAAATCAGGTCTAATCTGCTTCTACCTTGTGGGTGTTTCAAGGTTCTGGAAGTATGCCGAGTTTCTCTTCTGAGCAAGATACCAAGCTTGTTAAAAATGCTTATGTTTATGAGAACATGACATATTAGTCAGTTTCTCATTACAATCGTGATTTCAAAAATATTATTTATATTAGTCTAGAGTGGGGGAAAAAGAAAGAAAATCACTTGAAGAATTTGTTGTCCATTTAACCCAATTGTCGATTAAACATGTAATTATGGTTAAAATCTCAGTAATAAATTGTTTGGACAGGGATTTGCTCTCTCTCTGAATGAGGAACTAAATGATCTATGGAACCCATAGCAGGTAATACAGTTATTTCTGTTGTTGTGAATTTATTTAAAGCTCCGCTTTTCCCAAGAACTGGCATGCAACAGCAAACAGTTCTACATTATAGTGCTTAGAGATACATGTCTACTTGGGAATTAAAAAATACATGGTGTTTCAGAAAAACCACTCAGATGTGAATATTGTATGACATGTAAATTCTATTGTTTAACTTAATAGTATTCAAAGATACAACCAGGTTGGCCTATTTCAGCACAAAAAGATATATAGAAAACCTACAGCACCCTTGAGACTAAGTGAGAAAAATGTATTTCTGTCATAAGCTTTTATGAACTTTGGCTCATTTCATCGGATGCAGTCCATGAAAGCTTACTTTAGAAAAGTCTTTTTCTTAGTTTGTCTATAAGGTGTAACTCAATATTATTGAGTATCATACATATTATACAGGTTATTGTGCAACCTACAGGGGAGGATGAAATGAAAGCATTGCACCCAATGTGATTTATTTATTTCATTTGTATGCTATCTTCCTCCTGGAGTGGAGAAAAAAAAATTCTGCCTGCCTTTCATGAAATTTTCCTTCACTCGCCAAATGTTTAGCACTGCAGTAACTTAACATTTCAGTAGAGCTTTTAGAAATACAGTTCAGACATCCCTCCTACATAAACGAGCAGGCGAAATTCCCAAGGAAATGTGAACACAACAAATGGAAGATTTCTAGGTGTAAATGATTTTCAAAGTCTCACTTTCTGCAACATTTATTGGGGGTGAAGAGAGGATTCACACATACATACACTCACATAGCTACTATACCCCTGACAACCTCTATGTTTGCTGCAAATTTCGCTTTGGGCAAAATCTGCTAACAAACGATGGTTGATGACTTCTTCTTGTCTTTTTCTATTGACCCCCCACACCATTCTGTGAGTCTTCTCCAAAGAGCTTTTGCTTCCTGCAACATTGTTCAGGTGTTCCTTTCAAGGAAACACCTCCTCCTTTTGCTTCACATGCAGTTCCAGTGGAAATGTGATGAAAGGTCTCTTTCCAGAACAGAGGACGTTAAGACTCCCCGAAAAAGATTGATTGGACCACCCCATAGTTCAGAGTTGAGGGGGTCTTTGGTCACCCAGGCTTCTTGTGAATTAAGCCAGGAAGAAGAAAAAATGGAGTTTTGAGCTTTCCATCTCCTATCAAAGATGAAGGGGGGAAAGGAGAGGGGGAAAGGGGTCCCCTGTAAATTTTATGACCGCAGTGTCAAAAGTCTTCCATCCATATGGCAGTAAATATTCTAATGAAGTCTGGAAAGAAAACCATTTGTAATTGCTTGGGGCTGAAGCCGCGGAGCATTAGGACAACCTGTTTCTAGTTAGCCAGTCATTAGGAAGATCTAACATCCATGCTAAAATGGTTTCCTGTTTCTGAGTACTTAAATTTAGTTTTAGTAAAACCCAACTTCCTGAACAATTATTTTTCCTTAAGCAATTGTATGTAGGATTTTCTTCTTGTTTGTTTGTTCGCGACGAGTGTGTGTGTGTCTGAGTGTTTGTGTGTTTATTGAGAGACACAGATACTTCAAACACACTCAGTCAAATAAGAGGAACAAGGATCCCAAAGCTGATGAGCATGATCCAGTTAAACTAAGTCCTGTTGATTTCATCTGGAGAATTCAAGCACAGACTTAGACATCTGTCACTGAAATCAATGGGATTTTAAAATGATTCAGTTTGTTGGGTTGTGACTTATTTGTTTAGCAAGCTATGCAGTGTGGGCTTGTTTTTTGAGGGGAGGGAAACTATTGCATTAAATGGAAGATACCCCAGGACGCATAGCTTAAAAACAGAGCTTACAAAGTTACTTTTCTTTAAAATAAATAAATAAATAGCTACACTCATTGTTGCAAGTCCACGCCCTCAAAAAAAAAAAAGTTTTTATTACAATCACATTTTTTAGAAAAGAAATTACTCCCCTCCCTAAACTGCAAATCTCAAGATTTCATAGAATGTTCAAAGTGGAATAATAGCAATATAACAGACTAGTGCAGAAACGGCCTATGTTCCCATTCCATAAGAATAACATAACTGGATATGGACTCCTTGCTCACATTGCTTTTAGTGCATCAACTCTGATGTAAATCTAACCCATATTGAGATTTAGGGTAGACCTGAGATACTTTGCTGCCTGAGATAAAATATAAGATGGTGTCTTCCCTTTACTACTTTCACAGGATGACAAGACTAACAGTTCAGTCTTACTTCAGTTGTCCTACTTCCACTATCCACTACCTAGGGAGTACAACATGGGTTACCTGGAATACAAAACTCTGTCCCCTAACAGACGGGAATAGCCAAGGTGTTGCTGTTCCACCACTGCCACATCACTCACCATCTTCCATCTGAGACAACAACCTCACTCTCCCAATGGTAGCATTGGCCTCTTCAAAATTTTCATTCCGCTCTTTCAGGTATACATGGCACACTTTCCTTTTTTTAAAAAAAAATTGATGGAACAAATGTCCCCTCTTGTTTTAACATTCCCTGTAAAATAGCTGCAAATTATTAATTCCTGTCTTTGTGTTCGTTGAATGGAGGCAATTGTAACTGAATGCTTGAACAGTAATGAAAAAAAATGAGGGGGGTATTTCTTCATACAGACCGATGAAACATTGCTACAAGTTTATTTGAAAGAGTGCTGATAACTCTCAAACTTTTTGTCAACACTGATTGTGATTTCAAAACACCCCGAATAGGTTTGAAAAGAACTTTTTCTGGCTGTTATACTTTTTTTAAAGATTTTAATAGAATGAGATGCTTCATTACTTCAGGGGCTGTGTTTTGCTGCTAAATTAACAAGTTTTATGTGGCAAAAGTTTTCATGGACTCTGTCTCAACTTTTGCATCTGATGAAGTGGTCTGGATTCCACAAGCCACATCAAATAAAACACACTAGTTTTTTAGGTACCACAAGGCTTTTTGTTGTTGTGGATTTCAGTAACTCCAGAAGTAGGATAATACAAGCCTTCCAAGAGACATTCTGACTAGAAGAATGGAAGTTTTAGATCCACAAGCCTAGATCTGATGATGTTACCACTGGACAGCAGTAGGCAGAAGGAAGATGGGGATCTATTGGTGTAACTCAGAACTCAGTGAGAGGCTTTGATTCAGTGTCAAAGCACATGATCTTCATGTAGAAGATCTGGGACCCCATCACTGGTATTTCTGGATTGGATGAAGAAACGATCCTGACTCAGACTCTTGGAGAACCACTGCCAGACAGTGTCAACAATATTGGGTTAATGGACAAATGTCTGGCTTGAAGTAAGAGGGCTTCCTGTGTTGCTACGCTTTCATCACAAAGTGATTTCTGATTCAGCAAAGAGTTCAGACTCCCAACGACTTTACAAAAGTGATGCCAGAAAGCCTAAATACAGAAGCTGAAATAAAGAAAAAAATGGAATAAGACTGAAGTAGATGTGAGTGCACATGGGTTTGCATGGGGACTCCAATTCTGGTACTGAAAGCAAATTTCTGGGACAAGCATGGACTCAGAGGCAATCGGGTTCTCTCCCCTCCCCACTTTCCAGAGTTCTATCCCCTCTCCACTTTCCAGAGCCATTATATTGTGTCTACTTCTGACTGGTGTGTCTTGGGGTTCTAGTGAGGAGGACAGTAGATAGCACAAGCCTAATGTATGCCCACCCTGTCACAGGGGTGACCAGCAGTTGCATTTTTTTAAAAAATAGGTTTTGTTGGCAGGCTTTGGAGTTCTGTCTGCTGATAAGCCTAGCACAGTTACAACTCCTAGTCTCCTTCACACAGTGTGGCCACTGGGGATTTGGGGAGTTGCAGTCCTCCAAAGAAGTTGGCAAAGGTCTGGTCTGTTGCTGTTTTTAATTATGATGATGGGAGGTTTTACTATCCGAAGACCGCACTAGAATTCAGTATGGGGATTATGCCTATGCAACTAGTCTTAGGCCTGCAGGAAATGGAACTGAACAGTTTCACAAGGGCTGTATTCAGCAAGAGGCTGCTGTGACGTTACTACATAGGGGAGCTAGCAAAGTGACCACTGATGATGGGGACAAATGTGCATTGGATGCCAGCACACATTCTGCATCAGTAGAACCCAAAGCAGGTCAGAGAGTGCCAATGCCCATCCATAGAGCCCAATGTGCATTAGTACATTCTTACCAGTGCCCTGATATGCACCATCATAATTCATTAAGAAGGCTCTATAACACCTCTGCTATGTAGCTAAGTATGTGTGAAGCTGTACAATATATAGACTGTGGTATAGAATTGCAACTTTTTTTTTTCTTTTTAGTATCCAGTAGATTTTTCCTTCTTTCTTGTCAAGCGAGACACAAATGCTGGAACAATTTTTTTTTTTTAAAAAAAGTATGATCTCCCTGAATTCCATGAGAAAGCTGGCCTGGCTGGAACGAAGCTTATATTTTAGTGCTTTACTGTGTCCAGGCCTTGCTGCGTCTGAAGCCAAACAAACATTAAGGCTTTTCCCCCTCTTTCTCCCTTTAGCCATAGCAAATGTATGAAATTACTTTAGCAAAGCTCCCTCTGGACTCATATTTGCCCTCCAAATGTGGAGACTCTGAGCCATTTTATGACTTTCCCTTAGTCTTATTTTGATTATAATGAGTCCTGTAAACTAAGACTTACAAACAGTTGCTCAAAGTGATGGCGGTTGGTACAAGTCCCGGTCTGGAATAAACATAAAAAGAGTTTGCCAGACTGGAGTCAGGAAACAAGTAGTGACTTCATGTAACATAGGAAACTAAGTGTAGAGCGATATTAACAAAAGGAAACAGAGGAGTGTGCCACAGGCCGTCATTAAAACACCCTAATGTCAAGGGTAAATGCTGCCTCCTTTGGGATCCAATTCGTGGGCCTGGGGACAGCCAAATATCCCAAAGTAATGGTTTAACACACAATCAAACTAAAGGTTGCTGAAGACTGTTTTGCTAAAACTTAACCTCCGTTGCTGCTTAAACCTTGAAACAGCCAACCGAGCATTCCTCAAGGCCCCGATGTTCATTTGATTAGGTCTGATTGTAAGCGTGACAGTGAATCCGTGGCCCGTGGTTCTTGAAAAATGCCAAAAAGTGAGAGGCAGATCTTTCATCCTGGGACACAGTATTGATGTCATCACCTTGTATCAGGGATAACAAAGCTAAGGGCCAGGTCCTTACTCAGTTTGGAACAGATTGAGACAGACTCAGGCAGTTTCTACTTTCATAATCTTTTTTTTAGCCCTCTTGTTAGCCATATCTTCCAACTATCTCAGTTAGTCATGGACAGACCTGATTAATCTTTGGCTGTCCCACTCTTTATCTGCTTTTAAAATATCCCAGTTTCTTTATCCTCTTTCCATTCCCCCCCCTTTGTCATCAGCTTACTTTAGTTGCTGCAAACTGAAGTCACAATGCAAAAATTGTTTGCACTTAATTCAGTGGGAGGAGAGGAAGAAGCAGAATCTTGTCCTTTCTTTTAGGTTTGGAGAAAAACAAACTGCTGCAACCTCTCCTTGCTCGTGTGTTCTTTTTCGTTAGTAACTTTTACCATCTTGACCACACTCTGATTTTGCCTGGCCACAATTGTCCCAGTTGTCATCCATTATACTCTGCCATCACAAAAGAGGTTAGACTTCATGACTCTGGGATTCTCTCCTTTATCCTCCTTTTTTTAAAAAAATGTACAATTTCAGTGTAAAGTCACACAAGAAGTTCTTTTTCAGCCAACTCTTCTGCCCTGAGAAACTTTGTTACACTAAAATACTACAGTGATTTGTCTAACGCTTTCTGTTCTATTCTTCATTTACTTAAAATGAATAATAACGGTCTGAATATATTAATCCTTGACATTGTAATAGAGTTATTTTGTGTTTAAATATGTCAGCAATAGTCACTGTTGCTTGCAGTTATAATTCAAGGACGATCAATGTAATGTTATTGTCATTAATAAAAGGGAGTCAATAGGCACAGAGTTTTAATATAAGCCTAATTATGAGTGTCTCTTTGCATAAAACTAAAGTTATTGAAAATGTTGACATTGGGGAAGTGCCCTTGGATCAAACCCCCAGCGTAAGTCAATAATCTATTATGATTTTCATTTTGCAGAAGCAGCGCTATTATTTCAAATGGTCTCAAAAAATCAATTTAACATTTGGTATATCTGCATAATAATGACATCTTAATTTAAAAAATCCAAATTTGAGGACTACAAAGCAAGAGGTTTAATCTCTAATCAATGAGAAATGGTGTGTAGAAGTTATAGGTGCATTAACCTTTTGGAATAAACTGGATCACACATTCAAGTTGTTCATATCTATTGCTTTGTTTATGGCAATAGTTACTCTCTTTTAAGATACAGCTCCGCGTAATGCCAGATACACATCCATCTCACAGTGGGAGTAAAGGACATCTGGACTGGACATTTAAACAATGCATACAGGAATAAAACTTTAATTATTTCTGGTTGATTCACAAGCTGGTGATTTTTCCCTATATTGTGTCTTCCTAAGTGACCCTACTGTTGCTCTAGTTAAATTTTGAGGCGGGAATGTCACATTTGAAGCACAAACTGAACCTAGTTTGATTTCCTGAGTAGAGCCAGGGAATTGGACCAATAGAATCTAACTTGGGATTCCAACTCTCCTAGCCAGCATAGCCACTCCTGAAGGATGATGGGAACTGCATTTCAACAATACCTGGGGATCTCTATGGTCCATATCCCAGGTTGTTTGAAGGACTTTATTCTTTTGTATGAATATGCCCATGTTTTGACAAGTTCTTCTAGGGAAGGTCTTCTCTCTGTCCCACCACTCTCACAGGTACATCTGGTGGGAACATAGAAGAGATTCTGGAACCCCTTTCCCAGAGAGCTGAGAGTGGCATCCTCCCTACCCTTCTTTGCAGACAAGTGTAAAACTTTCTATTTCAAAAGGCTCTTGAGGACTGAACATACAAAGCCCATCCCACCAAAACAATGTGATAGACTTTCTATCTGCTATTTTGTTGTGTTGTTTTTTAAAATTATTTTTATTAATAAAGTTAATTTCTTTTTTTCTTTTGTTCTCCCTCTTCTTTTCTTGTTTAATGTATATAGTATATTCTTATTGTATATTCTTGTTGTGCTGTCTTTAATGGGTGACTTCTTTAAAAAAAATGTTTTAAATTTTTGATAGGTGAACTGTCTTTTTTTGTATTCTGTGAATTTTAACTATGTGTTTTTTATCTGTTGTAATCTGTTTTACCTGCCACTTTAAATTCCAAACCAGGAAGAGGCAGGACAAAAACAAATTAATAACTAATCATAATCATAATCATAATGCTTTCAATGCACATTTTCATCCAAATAAGATAAATCCTGGAGATTGTTCCTTTGTACAGTGGATAAATGAGCACAAACCATTTCCTCCTAAAATACGTGTATACACATCACAATGGCCTGAACACTAGGTGCCTTGTTTGTCACAGACGTTAAAACCAGATGTCACCTCTGCCTAGTGTCCTGACTGCTTACCCTCTGGCTGTCTGGATTAGGCAATGAACATCTCAACTAATCCTCCATCATCCCACTTTATCGGCTGCTTTTAAAATGTCCCAGTTTCTCTCTCTGCCTCCCACTTTGTTCCCAGCTTACTTCAAAGAGCAAAAGGAGTTTGCACTCAGTGTTAACATATGGGGGGAACAGGGGCTGGAATCTTGCCCTTCCCAGGACGCTTGGGCAGAAGCAAACTCTTACAGCCTCTCTTAGCTTGTCCACTCTCCTGCATTAGTAAATTTTGCCATCTTGAACACACACTGACGTTGCCTGATAGCATGTGCCCTGGTTTTCATTTGCAAAATATTGAAGGGAAAACAACTGGTTCCTGAGCAAACTGAATGCTGCTATTGGACTTCAGGATATTTTCCATCCAGACATTTGAATGGTAATATGGAATAGTGTCTTTTCAGTTGTGGCAGATCCTCTTTCGAAAGCTTCTGTCTAACTTTTCTTTCCATGCCTAACCAGGTTTCCTTTTCGGAGTCTTCTTCTTTTTGCTTACCTGGATTTTATGACTGTCAGGATGTTGCATATTCAACAAGATTCTAAAAGACTAGCTAGATGTCACAAGCAAATGCTCATTGCTGATCCCAGAGGTGATCTTCTAAAAAATGAAAAATCATCTTGGGAACCAAGTACAGGGGAAAGAAACTATGAGGAGGGGGCTCATAACCTTTGTCTTCCCCTTACTTCTTTATTCTCAATGATACCCAGGGCTCTTTCCAAAGAAAGAAAGAAGAAGGAAGGAAGGAAGGAAGGAAGGAAGGAAGGAAGGAAGGAAGAAAGAAAGAAAGAAAGAGAAGGAAGGAAGGAAGGAAGGAAGGAAGGAAGGAAGGAAGGAAGGAAGGAAGGAAGGAAGGAAGAAAGAAAGAAAGAAAGAAAGAAAGAAAGAAAGAAAGAAAGGAAGGAAGGAAGGAAGGGCTTTTAGAACCTTGGATGTGAAAATGATGAGACTATGTGCATAAAGCAAAGAAGAAGTCCATAAAACAAGATTAAATATCAGTTTCAGCTGTTTCTCATCACTCCTGCAGATTTTTTTTCCATTTGGAAAACACAGCAATTGTGTCCAATGATGCATGCTTATGTATAAAATATAGCTAGCCCCTGTGATGGAGAATTAGAACCTGCACTCCTAGGCAGGCTCATGGGCCATTTTTGCCCTCCACTGTTATAGTGCTATTATTCCACTTTCAGCACCCTGTGGTATTCTGGGGTTTGTAGTTTACTGAGGTCCAAGAGCAATCTGGCTGAGAATTCTAAATGCCCCTCCCGTAACTACAAGTCCCAGGAGTCCATAGGATGTTGAAAGTAGAATAATAGCACTATAACAGTGAAGGGCAGAAATATCCACAGATTCATAAGCTGCTCTTAACAAATGAATTGCTACATGGTGTCAGTGTTGAGAGTTGAGCTTGAAGCTAGTCCTGAACAACAAGACCAGGAGTGTCAGACCAAAATTCAACCAGGACGTCAATCCCCTTACATCTGAAGGGAATATCTGCTCAACCACAACCAAAGCTAAGCATGGTCATACTCTGAGACTTCATTCTTGCTCAGGGATTATAGCTGTACTCCACCATCACAGCAGTTCAATGTCTCTTTAATTGCTAGGTCTTCATCTTATGGAATTCTGAGATTTGCAGTGAAGTATTTATACTACAAAGCTATAACAGTACTATTCCATTCTAACAACCACAACAGGATTCTATAGGATCCTAGGATTTGTAATTTGGTGAGATACAGAGAGTTCTCAGCCCAAAAGCTCTGGTGCTTTAGTTCAGAGAAGTGGAGTAGGATAATCTGGTAGAGAATTCTTAGTATTTCCCCAAACTACAAATCCTAGGATTCATAGAAGGTCATTATGGCAATGAGAGGAGTGTAGTTATCTTATTGTAATTACAGCTAGCTAGGGTCCCATTTGTAGCAGAAAAGTAACTTGGCAGGAGACAACTCTGACAGAATATTCTCTCTTCCTCTTGAGACCCATTTTTGGGTTACTCCTCTGAAAGTGCTCTATATGTCATTTCAGAAGGCCCATAGTCTTGTTATCTTAAATTTCATATCATCTTTTGTTTTCCCAACTATTGTTCCCATTATTGTTTTGGTGAATAGTTGTGGTGAATGTCAACAGAAAAAGGAGATCGTTTCCTGGTGTTTGTAGAGTGAAAGACTCCATCTTCCCATCCAACCTTCCCTCCCTCCCTCCCTCCCTCTCTCTCTCTTTCTTGCACTTATTCTCTCTGCCTTAGGTGGGCTCACATGAGCACCGAAGAGAGTGTCTCAATTAACTGTATGTCAGATGATTATCCAAGAGCTTAATTTAATCTCCATTACACTTCCCCCTTCATATTTCAATTAAATATGCTATCAGAGTGTTAACACATCTTTGAACCTGCTATTTCTTCAGTTAATTTCCCACTAAGAGGTGCTGGAGAGTAACAGATGTCATAATTATGCAATTATTAAGCATGTTTTATGCTCGTTCTCGCGAGTCTTTGTGGCAGGGACAGGGGAATGTCGGAAAATTAATCAATTGGCACTAGGCTTCTATGGGTTCTGCAATATCATGCCAATCTTTGAGATTTTTTTCTTTTCCCTGATTCAAGGGTGGTCACTTGCATTATTAAACTAGGGAAAGGAATGAAGTATAGTGACAGAGTAATACTTTGTATTCAAATACTTCTAGGTTTTATTTTGGTATCTCCCCCACTCCCCAACAATTACTTACCAGGACATCTACATAAGATCTCCGAGCGGCTGATAATCTACATACAAGTGCAATTAAAATCACACCTTGCAAATATCCAAAATCATAAATCATAAAAGTACACATCTAAATTTGCAAATATTCAATGCCACTGATTAAAATTTCAACTAAAATGTAATTAAAGCCAGAAACAACAGATATTAAACCCCTGCTTATTCCCTCAGAGTAGATGATTTTAACCACTACTCGAAAGACAAAAGTAGGGAAAAACCAGATCTCAGATGGAAGGGTGTTCCGCAACAGAGAGGCCAAGAACAAGAGATCCCTGCTATGTCCAATAGGCTTACCATATTATGTTATTGTTGTTGTTGTTGTTGTTGTTTTAAAGGCATTTTCCATTCTGTCATTCTAAAAAGATCAGGTAGCAGTGATGGGAAAGACCTCTACAGTAGACCCTCAAGTACCCTGTTAGTCGCAAGTTGAAAATCCAGGATTGCATAGACCAATGGTCTGACCCAGTATAAAGCAGATAGGCAATGTGTGGTCTAGGGCAGAATGCAACAAGCCATAGAACAATGCAAGTTTGAGATAGAAAAGAAAGGCCAAATCAGCCCATGGCTAAGTTATTTTGGGAGGGAAGACTGTGGTTCCATTCTATTCCGCTCTGGTCGGACCTCCACCTGGAACAGTGTGTCCAGTTCTGGGCATCACAGGTCAAGAAGGATGTCAAGAAGCTGGAATATGTCCAGAGAAGGGCAACCAAGATTATCCAAGGTCTGAAAACCAAGCTTTATGAGGAACGACTTAGGGGGAGCTTATATGTTTAGCCTGAAGAAGAAAAGATTGAGAGATAACATGAGAGCTGTATTTAAACATCTGAAGGGTTGCCATAGAGGAGATGAAATGAACTTGTTTTCTGCAGCTCAGAAGAGTAGAACGTGAACCTCAGGATCTGAATGATAAGGAAAGACATTTCACCAAACATTGGGAAGAACTTCCTTACTGTTTGAGAGTAGGTTAGACTCTTCTTCCATGGAAGTCTTTAAACAGAGGTTGGATGGGCTTCTTTCAGGAGTGCTTCAGTTGTGTATCCCTTTTTAAAAAACTTTTCTAACAGTTTAATAAAAAAAAAATCTGGATATTTGCCGGCCAAACAGTTGAGCCGAAATGCTTGCTTGAGAGCTTATGTGACTCCTCCAAGCAGTATCTAACACGCACCCAAAAAATCCTACAGACAATAGAACTTCCTTCAACTGCAAGGATACCGGAAGAAGACTCTTGTTCATATGCACTTCCTTGATCAGCCTGGGAAGCGAGCCAAGCCGTGAGGTGGGTCAGATGCACCATTTCCTCAAGAAATCCATTCCTGGATACATCTGGAAAGCCAGTAGTGAGCAGTCCTTTGCAGCTGTATCAGACATGGTCAGGCACTGTGAGTGAGCTGTGACTGAATCTGAATACTCAGTGATCCCTTGCTGGCAAATGATTGGCTTCATTCTTGTGTGCTGAATGTTTTTTTTTTAATATCCAGACCACTCTAGAAGGTTTTCTAACACACAGGGGACTCCCAATTGTGTTGTTCCTGTATGGCAGGGATTGAACTAGACAGCCCTTGCAGTCTTTTCCAGTTCTAAGATTCTATTATTTTATTATTTTTTAAAATTGTTTTTAAGTAGTAAGCTGCCTTGGTGAGCCAGCATGATATAAAGGTTTGAGTGCTAGAGGTTGACTCTGGAGTTTAAATCCTCATTCACCCACAGAAACCCACTGGGTGACCTTGGCCAAGCCACACACTCTCAGCCTCAGAGGAAGGCAGTCACAAACCCCCTCTGAACAAATCTTGCCAAGAAAACCTCATGATGGGTTGGCTTTGGGGTCTCTGTTAGTCAAAATCAACTTGAAGTCACACAACAACAAAACAACAAAGTCCCCCTTAAGTCTCATTAATGGGGGAAGGGGGGATATAAGCGAATAAAATATACGAAATGAATAAAATTAATACTTTGTTTACATGAATGTATTGTGGTTGGTTCTAACAATAGGATTTCAGGCCTTAACTAAATCATTGTATGATGTCGGATGAACAGTGAAGAGAGGTTAGTATTGCAAAGGGTGGAATGGGATGATAATTTTTTCCCCTTACATTTTATTTTTACTTTCTTCCTTTGTTCATTGCTGACTGCCAAATCAAGCTCAGCAAAGTGTGTGTGTGTGTGTTGAACTGCAAAAATAAAGAAATGGCTCGAAATACATTATTTGGTGACTGTGGGCCTAATGTAAATAAAAACAGTTATGTTAAACACCCCCTAAAAACTGGTTTTATAATCGAAACGTGACTGAGGTTGGTCCAGAATAGCAGTAGGACTGCCTGCAGAAGCAGTAAGGTGGTGTTTATTTAAGTTCTTTTCTTTCTTTCTTTTTTTAAAAAAGTGTGATAGGGTTGTGCTGTTTCAAATGAGAAGGCAAGTGCCTCAGGTACAGAGCGAGCCAAAGAAACCAAAACTATGGGCCTTCGGTGTCCTACAACAGTTCACTGTGGGTCTTTATGGCTCCTTACATAAACACTGTATTATAGCAGAGTCTGGCAACACAATCCTTGTATAAAATTAATTTTACTGTACATAGTTAACTCTACATTGCCTCACATTACAGATGACCAGGTTTAGATCTTTACATAAAGTTTGAAAGATCATTTTTTTTTAAAAAAAAAAAACTAAGTCCTCGAATTAGGTTCTGACTTTGAGAGGGCATATAATAGAATGACCTTTCTGTAGAGGAGGTGGGGTAAATAGAAGAGGAGGCCAGCTTTGTTTATTACGGTTATTTTCTTTGCAGCAAACTGTTCTCAAGACAGGCAGGAGTTTGGGGAAACAAGCTGGTTTCTCTCACTGTATTTACAATCTTCCCCTCCAATGAGCTCCTCTGGAGAATTGCCAGAGATGTAATGGGACATGATGGGGAAGGTTTTAGCCGTGATAAAATAACTTATTGGAAGTGAATAGATTTACCATAAGGATTAGCCATATCATAAAAAAGGCTGAATACTACTAAAAGAGGAAAAGAAGAAGAGTGAGTCAAAAGATTTCAGAAAAAGACAAAGGCATATAATGAACTGGTAACTGAAAGATAAAAGAAAAAAAAACATAAAATAAAGATGGATAGAATTTCTAATTTTGTGTTTTTTTAATCTAGTCCCAACTAGAGTAAATCTGATGAATCAGCTTCTGATCAGTAACTCAACAGTTATGTAAACCCTATTGATTTAGTGGATTTACTTCCGTTGAGATCAACCATAGAATTTAATAGGGATTTAATTATCCACTAAGACCATTTCCACACTATACTGTTATAGTGCTATTGCTTCCCTTTCACCACCCTATGGAATCCTGGGGCTTTGCAGTTTAGGGAGGGGCATTTAGAATTCTCATCCAGAGAGCACTTTGGTCTCAGGAAACTACAAACCCCAGAATTCCACAGGGTGCTGAAAGTGGAATAACAGCACCATAACAGCGTAGGGCAGAAGTGGTCTCCATTTCTTCACAAAGGTAGCAATGATTAATTTCAGCAATTTTTCCCCTCACTGCAAGAAAGACTTCCAGTACTACATAGGCCTTTTCCACACTAGACTGTTATAGTGCTATTATTCCACTTTCAACATCCTATAGAATCCTGGGGTTTGCAGTTTAGGGAGGGATCTCAAGGACTCTCCTTAAACTGCAAATCCCAGGATTCCATAGAATGTTGAAAGTTGAATAATAGCACTATAACAGTCTAAGTGTGGAAATGGCCATAGTTTCAAATGCTATTCGCAATTCAGGACTTAATCTGTGCAAAATTCGCATGAGGTTGTTTGGTGCAAAACCCAACATTTTCTGAGCAGGAAACAGCATTTTCTGCATGGGAAATAATGTGTCACCAGAGAAATATTAATTCCTGTGTGTAAAATGCTTCTTTTTATGCATAAAATGATGTTTTATACAAACCAACCATATGCAAATTTTGCACAGAATAAACAATTACAACACTTTCTTTTTTAAATATTTTTTATTATTACTACTATAAAGAAGGAGAAGAAACACACAAAAAATACTGAGAAGACAAACATAACAAAACAGAATTATAGATTTTCTGCGCAGGAATTAATATTTATGCATTGAAATATTGTTCTCCACACAGAAGGTACTGTTTCCTATACAGACTATGCCATATCTTCCACAAAACAACTATGAGCAAATTTTGTGCTGAATAAGGCCATTTCCACCCCACACTATTATAAAGCTGTTATTCCACTTTCAATATCCTATGGAATCCTGAAACTTGCAGTTTAGGGATGGGCATTTTGAATTTGCAGCCAGAGAGCTCTTGGGCCTCAGTAAACTACAAACCCCAGATTCCACAGGATGTTGAAAGTGGAATAATAGCACTATAAGAGTGTAAGGCAGAAATGGCCTAAGTCAGTGGTTCTCAACCTGTGGGTCCCCAGATGTTTTTGGACTTCAGCTCCCAGAAGCCCTGAGCATTGACCATAGTGGCTGGGGCTTCTGGGAGCTGAAGTCCACAAACATCTGGGGACCCACAGGTTAGAGCCACTGGCCTAAGTCTTCTTGCCAGGGTTCTCAACACTCAAAAATGTATACTTTTCTACCATTACTCAAATATTTTTGAGTATTCTTTCCATCCTTAGAATTTAAGCACATGAGTGCAACTACAGCTCCCCATTTGGATTTCCCAGAAACTGATATACAGAAACAAATGTCTCTGGTATTGGGGGGAATATATACCCATGAAGACTATAGTTCTATCCACCACTAGTTTGTTCAGCACCCTCTAAACTCATTTAAATTGGCAGCCATTGATACTTTTTGTGAGAGTGAATTCCACAATCTAAGTATGCATTGTGTGGTTCTGCTGATTTTAAATCGGTGAACCATAAATCCCCGCAACTCTACCTGGATGAGGCTTCACATATATTGCGCCTCATATATATTTCACATGTGTGATTTGTACCATTCTGTGTATTATTTTCTTGTTTTTACAACTAAGTTTTTAATTCATTTTCAAACTGCTGAAGTAAGGTTTCTTCCCCTCTGTCCATATTAGAGTATGGATGTTACAGTTACAAGTACCTGAAATGTTATATTTCCAGGGAATCAATAACCATAATCAAATTATATTCCAAAAACAGCATAATGAAAAGGAATAAAGCTACTTCATCAGTCAAATGAGTAATATTCCCTAGTTCCTTTCATAGTTATTTTTAAAGAGCAATCGTAGGCATTTTGATTGGAATTTTTTTCAGGTTAGCATGCCATTTAAAAACTAATGAGAAATAATAAGGAATCCAATGAGTAATCCAAGAATTTGCTTTTTAAAATATTGCAATGAATAAGAACAAGTAGCTACTTCACAATTACCACAACATGTAATGGGGGGGGGGGAAATACTTTTGAACCATAACTTCCCCATCTCTGATACAAACCATCTGAATTGTTCCTCCTATTTGCTTTCTTAATTTTGTGTTTTCAGGTTTCAGAATACCAACAGCAGAACTGTAATCCTAGGTGCACTTCAAAGCCATGTATCTTACACTGCATTTCTGGGATGTATTTTCTTGTTAATTTTAAACATATGTCCCCTGTAGCCATGATTCACGCAAGGCTCTGGAATTCAGAGGAAATGATGATCAGACTCGGAAATGTGTAAAGATGCAAGAGCCTTGGCAATTTTCACTTCAAATGTTGTCAGCAAGTTACTATTATAAAAGCACTTTTCACACCAATTCACTGTAGGAAAAAAAACAACACCCTTATACTGTGCAGTTTTGACAAAGTTACACATTTAATGAACTCCACCACCTAAAGGTATATTTCCTCAGAGCTGATAACAGAATCACTTACATTAAATCTACAGATGAAACCTTTAAGTAGTTTTATTGAAATCACTTGATAAAAGAAGGGATAGGAATGTACTGTTTATGCTTCAATATTTATGGTATGGAGTTGGATGCTCATTAGTTGTTGACCATGTGGATTTGAGTGTGATATATATTTATTTCTGAAAAACATTTTTATTCTGGTCTTACATATTATGTTTGTAACAGCTGTAAAGACAGACATCTCAAGATGCAAGGTAACCAAGTAACTGAATACCTGAGTCATTTCAAAATTTCCCCTGTTGGATGAAATTAGGAGAACATTTGCACAATTTTTCAATCATTTCCTCCACTTGGGTACTTTTTTTTGTGAAAAAAATCATTTGTCTAAAAAGACTTAGATTTTCTGCAAAGAGCCCATTTTTGAGCAAAAAGCCTTTTTGCACAGAAAACTATATTTTTTTCAGTTTTTTTCTACACACAATGACATTTTCTTCCCATAAAAAAATATTTCAGACAGAAATATCGTTTTCTTTTTTTTTAAAAAAAAAAAAACATGAACAAATTATTAAATAGAAACAGAAAGTTCTCAAAAACCATAAAAGGAAGGAAAGAAGGAAGGAAGGAAGGAAGGAAGGAAGGAAGGAAGGAAGGAAGGAAGGAAGGAAGGAAGGAAGACAGACCTCTGTGGGTTGAGTGGAGCATGAGGGAAATTTGCAAGTATTGCTTACAAGTAAGACAGATTCACAACATAGAATCTGACTATAAATGGAAGCAACCAAGAACTCTTATTCTAGAAAAATTGCTACCCTTTTGCCTTCCAGATTGGAAAATGTTGTTCATTTTTCACCTAGTCACAATCCTGCCTTGAGGAATATTATTGTCTCCAACCTCTGAGCAGTATTGTAGGTAAAACACAAAGAAATCTTCCTAGCTATAAAGATTTCATTCAATGGCCTCTGCTGATGTGCCATGGACTCTTATGATCAATAAAGGGATAGTTAACCAATTTATTTCAGTTTCACAGTTCACTGAGAATTAATGACTAGGGTTTTCTACCATCAGTGATTCAAGTTCTGTCTGGGAATCAGGAAGATATCACCAGATTTGGTGCATATTCCAAGTTGTGTTAATTTTTTCTAATTGTACTATTGTGATCCTTCCTATGGTGATTCCATTCAGATGTTTTGTCAATCCCACTGCACCTCTCATCACTGGAACCTCAGTTGTTTTCTTTTCTTGGAGGCGTTGACTCTCAAATTGTAGGTCTTGATGTTTCATAAAGCTTCCCTTCTTTTTGTCTTGAATGCTGTTGTCCCCAAGGATTCAAAACCTCTTTTTCTTAACAATAGTTGTGATTGGTCAGCCAAATCATCACCATCATCACCATCATCATCATCACCATCATCATCATCTGCATCACCTCCACCACCATCTTTGTTATCTAAAATGCTTGTCCAGTAGAATAAACAGCCTGCCAATCTAGAGACTGGCTCTGTTTACTCACAGTCCCATAGATATTTGTTTAAGTACACAGTGCCGTGCATTTTGAGACTTTGAAAGTCAGTGGATCTGTCAAGAGCTGGTAAAAATTAAATGTAATGAGCTCATTTCAATAAACATTTATGAGACTGGTTTCATGCTGGTAAAATGAGTCCAGCAGGCACGGTTCCTCCACCTGCTTGAGGAGGGACAAAATAAGCAAATCTCTATTTCTGACAGTTTTACATAATTTTGAATGGAATATTGAAGTTTCCTTTTAACTTGGGAGAAAATGTTATTTGGACCCTCTTTTCAAGCAGACTGGCCTGATTTGCATTTCCTGCACTAAATCTACACATGGGAACACAGTTCCTTCTCAGATTGTCTCTTTTTCCAGATTTTGCTGTGCAATTCTTGGATCAAAAATGCTATACAAAAATGCACATCTTGGGGAAACCAGAGTACAAAAATGCACACACAATTTTTCCTTCATTTAAAAAATCGCAGATGGATGGAGAAGGTGTAAGAGGACAATCATGCTATACTGACGAGGACCAGAATGTGGCCAGTTGCATAGTCTGGTCTTGCTCTTGACTGAGGCAACTTTTATGTTGCAAAAATCAAGCCCAGCTTTAATGACAGCCCCAGAGCAAAGTTTAATTCAGATGCAGCTGGAATATTTTAGACAGTTCTGCACTCATTGTCATGTTAATGAGACCTGTTCATACACACATACTAGTAATATTTTAAAGTGTTATGATGTAAATGAGAGGCGTCACAAAGTCACGGAAATATGTTTTCATCTAGTCCTTTTATTAAACTGCAGTTAATATAGTGCTGTTCAAGCAATAAAGAAAGGAACAAAGGCTGTTAAGACAAAAGGAATTAATATGACAGTATTAGTAATATTTCATGCTGGGTTTTGCTTGCTAAACTCTGGACTGTGAAGAAGAAAAAAGAGTCCCTGACACTGATAATAGATCAGCAGAAAGGTGAAAACACAGGTTAGAATAAAAGTATGAGGATTAAAGCTTAGTATCTGTATTTATACTGTTGTTAATCTATACCAGAGTACTGAAGTAATGGGATTTACCTATGTGTTGGCTCAACATTCAACAATTGATTCAATGGGTGAATGTCCAGACTAACCAATAGAATTCAGACTAGAGTATTTATATTTATTAAGTGACATATTATTATGAATAACAGTGTTGGGTCCAGATTTGGGGAGAAGGGAGCTTGAAGGAAGCTTAAAGCAGTGTCTCTTCCCACCCCACAATTTGTGCCATTGTCATTACTTCCCTTTCTTCTGGACTTCACTGCCCACCCCCACCCCCCAAAAGGCAAAATAAATAGAATCCATTACCTTTATTCCTGTTTATACACTTGGGAAGGGGGCATAAACTGAGCAAGAGATCAAGGATGAAGAGGAGAAACAAAGCCATAGAGATTTGGAGGGTCAAAACTGGATGTCTGTATGCCTGTGAAGGTTTGCAAGGGCCATCCTGTAACTCAATTTTGACACGTTCATCATTGTTGGATTACGTGTCCAACTTATGGCCTTCTAGGTGGAGCTCCCATAGCAAACTAATTAGCCACTGTGTGAATGAAATACTGGATTAGATAGACCTTCTGTTTGGCTTAGCAGGAATCTTCTACTGTCCTCTTAACATACACCCAACAAACTCCAACTACAGGTGCATGTGTATATATATATATATATATGGGCAAGAAGCCCTTGGGCATGAGGAAAATGACCTTTATTTTATGAAATATGAACATTTCATCAAAATAGAATCTCATATCCTAGAGAGTATGTAAATTTTAAGGCTGTTGATCGCAGTAACTCAAGGTTCATTGAATTAGGCAGGTGGTGTTAAAATGGATGGATTCACATGACCAACTTTTCCAACACCCAGCAGGAACTATTGGGAACTAAGGTATCCAAGGGTTTACTGTGACTGGCTTTGAGAATAATATGCTTTCAGCAAGCAAGATTTTTTTAAAAAAAAAAATCTCAAAGATACAATCAGCCTTAATGGTTGTTATGTAAACAGGTATCGCATGAATTGTCTTAAAACTCTGTGCTCTAAATCATTATGACTCTTCCTATCTGTAGAGTTATAGGCTACCTCTTAAAAACTTGATTCTTAAAATTCAAGAGTGTAATCTGAAACTGGAAGGCCCTCAGGCATAATTTACGCTTAGACCCCATTAGGAGGCCTCATGTTATATATTCATAAAGTTTTCCTTTAAAAGCTAGCATCTGTGATTAAGTGTTTTAAACTACAGGATATCCAATGTGATGACAATGTGATTCTTAGAGAATTTAGATGAGAAATTTGTCAAATTCAGTTTAGGTCAGTGTCTCATTCTTATAGCCTCAAAATTATTTATTCACATTTCTGCATCAGTTTACAATTCATCCCCCCTCCAAAATCCGTCTAAAATTGTATACATTTCTACTAATGCAAACATTTTAATTCACTTTCCCCAATACACACTTTCTCGCAAAGAATTTCCTCCAACAGTTACATCTGTGTATGTCTTGTTTTGGATAATGTACAAGGTGCTACTCAATAGCCCTTTGGATACCATTTAAAACCTTCCCTAGCAGCTTCCAAGGCTTGGGGATGCTGCTATGGACATTAAATGGATCTAAAGTGAAGGGAAAGGAAAAAGATGGAGGCACTCAGCAGCAGGGACTGATTACCATCCTTACTGCAGTTTGCTGGAGAGAAGGAAAAGAAATGATAGCATCGTTGCTCTTCCACTGTCTTCGGAGAACTGTAGCAGGCACAGGAGGTAGTCCCCACTGGTGGATTGCCTCCATTCTTCCCCTTCTCTCCTCCTCCTCCTCCTCCTCTTCTTCCTCCTCCTCCTCCTCCTCTTCCACTTTCTCCTCCCCCTCAGCTATTTAATGTCCAACAGTATAGACTGCCAGAAATACAAATAAATGTGTCCACATGAAAGCTGAACTCTCCTAGAAGCCAAATCAACTGAACTGAGGCTATTGTACCTTGAATTTATCAGAAGACCACATTGGGAAAGACAATGCTGGGAAAAAGTGAAGGATGTAGGAAAGGAAGAAGATCACAGTGCAGGCAGATAGAGGCAATCATAGAAGCCACAGCCTGAGTAATGACCAATAGCTTGCACTTTTTAAAAAACAGGTCATTAGGGTTTACTCTAGATTCCCTTAAGATCCCTTATTTCATTGGTGCAAGTTAAGTCTCCTTGGTCCCACTTAGTTAGGGCACAGGTGGCAGATATTACGTCCTCCACCAGAACCATACTCAAAACCTTACCACTTCCGTAGAACCAGCAAAAAGTTGCACTCCATTGGCACGCCTTTAAAATTCCATGGTCACCTCCATGCTATGATGGGGTGGCAGATTAGGGAAGGACCATGAGATAGCAAAGTATATGAATTAAGTTCTTCTGAATTCTTAGGAGAAAATTGCCCCTTACTCCAGCCCAAGAAACAGAATCCCTAATCACATGCATAGTTCTACTCACTTTCAGGTGACTATCAGCTGAACTGTACTTGAACACTTGTGACTCAATAGGGAGCCAGGGTCTAGACTCTGGAGACACCGGATAAGATAGCAGTATGCAAACTTTCTGTACCTTTACACTCATTTGTTAACCCTATTTGGACATAATAACTGAACCAGTCCTTAATTTTGTTTCCAAAATTGGGCCCTCCAGTGCACTGCAACTTTCACTTATTGATTATGAATGTTGTGCATTATGCATTGTTGTGCACTGATAAAACAGTGTAGAGAGGAAAGAAAGGTATGGAACTGACCAGTTCAGGAATCATATCTGTTGTCCTAGTCATTTAGTTATACATGTTTTGGGGATGTAGGACCATAATTCACATTGTACATTATGAGTGAAGAAATTTCATATTCAGTTCCTGATATATCCAGTTTTTTGATCAATTAAGTGTATCTGTATACTGCCCTTCACCCAGTCACAGCTAAGGGCTTCCATGTCTATGGTGTAGTGAATCCATTTTGGGTTTTACATTAAACTTTGGAGGAGCTATCCATTGTATTCAACCTAATAGGGGGATATGTTTCAACACCTTGGATAGCTCTTTTTAAGTTCAAATAAGGGGCCAGAATACCTTCACCGTCCCACCGAGTGGGCCATCATCAGCCATTGCTGCCTTTGTTCTATCAGGATTTCAGGGCAGTGCATAACTTATCAT